>CAWUFW010019232.1:0-193237 GCA_963921515.1 Calotriton arnoldi | reverse complement strand
GGGGGTCTTGCTGGGGGTGATGTTTCAGGGTTTAGGGCAGTGCAGTGGTGTTTGGGCAGTGTATGGGGTCTTGCTGGGGGTAGTGTTTCAGGGTTTAGGGCAGTGCAGTGGTGTTCATGCAGTGTAGGGGGTCGTGCTGGGGATGGTGTTTCAGGGTTTAGGGCAGTGCAGTAGTGTTCGGGCAGTATAGGGGGTCGTGCAGGGGGTGGTGTTTCAGGGCAGTGCAGTGGTGTTCGGGCAGTGTAGGGGGTCGTGCTGGGGGTGGTGTTTCAGGGTTTGGGGCAGTGCAGTGGTGTTCGGGCAGTGTAGGGGGTCGTGCAGGGGGTGGTGTTTCAGGGTTTAGGGCAGTGCAGTGGTGTTCGGGCAGTGTAGGGGGTCATGCTGGGGCTGGTGTTTCAGGGTTTAGGGCAATGCAGTGGTGTTCGGGCAGTGTAGGGGGTCTTGCTGGGGGTGGTGTTTCAGGGTTTAGGGCAGGCAGTGGTGTTCGGGCAGTGTAGGGGTCTTGCTGGGGGTGATGTTTCAGGGTTTAGGGCAGTGCAGTGGTGTTCGGGCAGTGTAGGGGGTCTTGCTGGGGGTAGTGTTTCAGGGTTTAGGGCAGTGCAGTGGTGTTCGTGCAGTGTAGGGGGTCGTGCTGGGGATGGTGTTTCAGGGTTTAGGGCAGTGCAGTAGTGTTCGGGCAGTGTAGGGGGTCGTGCTGGGGGTGGTGTTTCAGGGTTTAGGGCAGTGCAGTGGTGTTCAGGCAGTGTAGGGGGTCGTGCTGGGGGTGGTGTTTCAGGGTTTAGGGCAGTGCAGTGGTGTTCGGGCAGTGTAGGGGGTCGTGCTGAGGCTGGTGTTTCACGGTTTAGGGCAGTGCAGTGGTGTTCAGGCAGTGTAGGGGGTCGTGCTGGGGCTGGTGTTTCAGGGTTTAGGGCAGTGCAGTGGTGTTCGGGCAGTGTAGGCGGTCGTGCTGGGGCTGGTGTTTCAGGGTTTAGGGCAGTGCAGTTGTGTTCGGGCAGTGTAGGGGGTCGTGCTGGGGCTGGTGTTTCAGGGTTTAGGGCAGTGCAGTGGTGCTCGGGCAGTGTAGGGGGTCGTGCTGGGGGTGGTGTTTCAGGGTTTAGGGTAGTGCAGTGGTGTTCGGGCAGTGTAGGGGGTCGTGCTGGGGCTGGTGTTTCAAGGTTTAGGGCAGTGCAGTAGTGTTCGGGCAGTGTAGGGGGTCGTGCTGGGGGTGGTGTTTCAGGGTTTTGGACAGAGCAGTGGTGTTCGGGCAGTGTAGGGGGTCGTGCTGGGGGTGGTGTTTCAGGGTTTAGGGCAGTGGTGTTCGGGCAGTGTAGGGGGTCTTGCTGGGGGTGATGTTTCAGGGTTTAGGGCAGTGCAGTGGTGTTCGGGCAGTGTAGGGGGTCGTGCTGGGGGTGGTGTTTCAGGGTTTAGGGCAGTGCAGTGGTGTTTGGGCAGTGTAGTGGGTGGTGCAGGGGGTGGTGTTTCAGGGTTTAGGGCAGTGCAGTGGTGTTTGGGCAGTGTAGGGGGTCGTGCTGGGGGTGGTGTTTCAGGGTTTAGGGCAGTGCAGTGGTGTTCGGGCAGTGTAGGGTGTCGTGCTGACGGGTGGTGTTTCAGGGTTTTGGGCAGTGCAGTGGTGTTTGGGCAGTGTAGGGGGTCGTGCAGGGGGTGGTGTTTCAGGGTTTAGGGCAGTGCAGTGGTGTTCGGCCAGTGTAGGTGGCCTTGCTGGGGGTGGTGTTTCAGGGTTTAGTGCAGTGGTGTTCGGGCAGTGTAGGGGGTCGTGCTGGGGGTGGTGTTTCAGGGTTTAGGGCAGTGCAGTGGTGTTCCGGCAGTGTAGGGGGTCGTGCAGGGGGTGGTGTTTCAGGGTTTAGGGCAGTGCAGTGGTGTTTGGGCAGTGTAGGGGGTCGTGCTGGGGGTGGTGTTTCAGGGTTTAGGGCAGTGCAGTGGTGTTCGGGCAGTGTAGGGTGTTGTGCTGAGGGGTGGTGTTTCAGGGTTTAGGGCAGTGCAGTGGTGTTCGGGCAGTGTAGGGGGTCGTGCAGGGGGTGGTGTTTCAGGGTTTAGGGAAGTGCAGAGGTGTTTGGGCAGTGTAGGGGGTCGTGCAGGGGGTGGTGTTTCAGGGTTTAGGGCAGTGCAGTGGTGTTTGGGCAGTGTAGGGGGTCGTGCAGGGGGTGGTGTTTCAGGGTTTAGGGCAGTGCAGTGGTGTTCGGCCAGTGTAGGTGGTCTTGCTGGGGGTGGTGTTATAGTGTTTAGTGCAGTGGTGTTCGGGCAGTGTAGGGGGTCTTGCTGGGGGTGGTGTTTCAGGGTTTAGGGCAGTGCAGTGGTGTTCGGGCAGTGTAGGGGGTCATGCTGGGGCTGGTGTTTCAGGGTTTAGGGCAGTGCAGTGGTGTTTGGGCAGTGTAGGGGGTCGTGCTGGGGCTGGTGTTTCAGGGTTTAGGGCAGTGCAGTGGTGTACGGGCAGTGTAGGTGGTGGTGCTGGGGCTGGTGTTTCAGGGTTTAGGGCAGTGCAGTGGTGTTCGGGCAGTGTAGGGGGTCATGCTCGGGCTGGTGTTTCAGGGTTTAGGGCAGTGCAGTGGTGTTCGGGCAGTGTAGGGGGTCTTGCTGGGGCTGGTGTTTCAGAGTCTAGGGCAGTGCAGTGGTGTTCGGGCAGTGTAGGGGGTCTTGCTGGGGCTGGTGTTTCAGGGTTTAGGGCAGTGCAGTGGTGTTCGGGCAGTGTAGGGGGTCGTGCTGGGGGTGGTGTTTCAGGGTTTAGGGCAGTGCAGTGGTGTTCGGGCAGTGTAGGGGGTCGTGCTGGGGCTAGTGTTTCAGGGTTTAGGGCAGAGCAATGGTGTTCAGGCAGTGTAGGGGGTTGTGCTGGAGGTGGTGTTTCAGGGTTTAGGGCAGTGCAGTGGTGTTCGGGCAGTGTAGGGGGTCTTGCTGGGGGTGGTGTTTCAGGGTTTAGGGCAGTGGTGTTCAGGCAGTGTAGGGGGTCTTGCTGGGGGTGATGTTTCAGGGTTTAGGGCAGTGCAGTGGTGTTCGGGCAGTGTAGGGGGTCGTGCTGGGAGTGGTGTTTCAGGGTTTAGGGCAGTGCAGTGGTGTTCGGGCAGTGTAGGGGGTCGTTCAGGGGTGGTGTTTCAGGGTTTAGGGCAGTGCAGTGGTGTTTGGGCAGTGTATGGGGTCGTGCTGGGGGTGGTGTTTCAGGGTTTAGGGCAGTGCAGTGGTGTTCGGGCAGTGTAGGGTGTCGTGCTGAGGGGTGGTGTTTCAGGGTTTAGAGCAGTGCAGTGGTGTTTGGGCAGTGTAGGGGGTCGTGTAGGGGGTGGTGTTTCAGGGTTTAGGGCAGTGCAGTGGTGTTCGGCCAGTGTAGGTGGCCTTGCTGGGGGTGGTGTTTCAGGGTTTAGTGCAGTGGTGTTCGGGCAGTGTAGGGGGTCTTGCTGGGGGTGGTGTTTCAGGGTTTAGGGCAGTGCAGTGGTGTTCCGGCCGTGTAGGGGGTTGTGCAGGGGGTGGTGTTTCAGGGTTTAGGGCAGTGCAGTGGTGTTTGGGCAGTGTAGGGGGTCGTGCTGGGGGTGGTGTTTCAGGGTTTAGGGCAGTGCAGTGGTGTTCGGGCAGTGTAGGGTGTCGTGCTGTGGGGTGGTGTTTCAGGGTTTAGGGCAGTGCAGTGGTGTTCGGGCAGTGTAGGGGGTCGTGCAGGGGATGGTGTTTCAGGGTTTAGGGCAGTGCAGTGGTGTTTGGGCAGTGTAGGGGGTCGTGCAGGGGGTGGTGTTTCAGGGTTTAGGGCAGTGCAGTGGTGTTCGGCCAGTGTAGGAGGTCTTGCTGGGGGTGGTGTTTCAGGGTTTAGTGCAGTGGTGTTCGGGCAGTGTAGGGGGTCTTGCTGGGGGTGGTGTTTCAGGGTTTAGGGCAGTGCAGTGGTGTTCGGGCAGTGTAGGGGGTCGTGCTGGGGCTGGTGTTTGAGGATTTAGGGCAGTGCAGTGGTGTTCGGGCAGTGTAGGGGGTCGTGCTGGGGCTGGTGTTTCAGGGTTTAGGGCAGTGCAGTGGTGTTCAGGCAGTGTAGGGGGTCGTGCTGGGGCTGGTGTTTCAGGGTTTAGGGCAGTGCAGTGGTGTTCGGGCAGTGTACGGGGTTGTGCTGGGGCTGGTGTTTCAGGGTTTAGGGCAGTGCAGTGGTGTTCGGGCAGTGTAGGGGGTCGTGCTGGGGGTGGTGTTTCAAGGTTTAGGGCAGTGCAGTGGTGTTCGGGCAGTGTAGGGGATCGTGCTGGGGCTGGTGTTTCAGGGTTTAGGGCAGTGCAGTGGTGTTCGTGCAGTGTAGGGGGTCGTGCTGGGGCTGGTGTTTCAGGGTTTTGGGCAGAGCAGTGGTGTTCGGGCAGTGTAGGGGGTCGTGCTGGGGGTGGTGTTTCAGGGTTTAGGGCAGTGCAGTGGTGTTCGGGCAGTGTAGGGGGTCTGTGCTGGGGCTGGTGTTTCAGGGTTTAGGGCAGTGCAGTGGTGTACGGGCAGTGTAGGTGGTGGTGCTGGGGCTGGTGTTTCAGGGTTTAGGGCAGTGCAGTGGTGTTCGGGCAGTGTAGGGGGTCATGCTGGGGCTGGTGTTTCAGGGTTTAGGGCAGTGCAGTGGTGTTCGGGCAGTGTAGGGGGTCTTGCTGGGGCTGGTGTTTCAGAGTCTAGGGCAGTGCAGTGGTGTTCGGGCAGTGTAGGGGGTCTTGCTGGGGCTGGTGTTTCAGGGTTTAGGGCAGTGCAGTGGTGTTCGGGCAGTGTAGGGGGTCGTGCTGGGGGTGGTGTTTCAGGGTTTAGGGCAGTGCAGTGGTGTTCGGGCAGTGTAGGGGGTCGTGCTGGGGCTAGTGTTTCAGGGTTTAGGGCAGAGCAATGGTGTTCAGGCAGTGTAGGGGGTTGTGCTGGAGGTGGTGTTTCAGGGTTTAGGGCAGTGCAGTGGTGTTCGGGCAGTGTAGGGGGTCTTGCTGGGGGTGGTGTTTCAGGGTTTAGGGCAGTGGTGTTCAGGCAGTGTAGGGGGTCTTGCTGGGGGTGATGTTTCAGGGTTTAGGGCAGTGCAGTGGTGTTCGGGCAGTGTAGGGGGTCGTGCTGGGGGTGGTGTTTCAGGGTTTAGGGCAGTGCAGTGGTGTTCGGGCAGTGTAGGGGGTGGTTCAGGGGGTGGTGTTTCAGGGTTTAGGGCAGTGCAGTGGTGTTTGGGCAGTGTATGGGGTCGTGCTGGGGGTGGTGTTTCAGGGTTTAGGGCAGTGCAGTGGTGTTCGGGCAGTGTAGGGTGTCGTGCTGAGGGGTGGTGTTTCAGGGTTTAGGGCAGTGCAGTGGTGTTTGGGCAGTGTAGGGGGTCGTGTAGGGGGTGGTGTTTCAGGGTTTAGGGCAGTGCAGTGGTGTTCGGCCAGTGTAGGTGGCCTTGCTGGGGGTGGTGTTTCAGGGTTTAGTGCAGTGGTGTTCGGGCAGTGTAGGGGGTCTTGCTGGGGGTGGTGTTTCAGGGTTTAGGGCAGTGCAGTGGTGTTCCGGCCGTGTAGGGGGTTGTGCAGGGGGTGGTGTTTCAGGGTTTAGGGCAGTGCAGTGGTGTTTGGGCAGTGTAGGGGGTCGTGCTGGGGGTGGTGTTTCAGGGTTTAGGGCAGTGCAGTGGTGTTCGGGCAGTGTAGGGTGTCGTGCTGAGGGGTGGTGTTTCAGGGTTTAGGGCAGTGCAGTGGTGTTCGGGCAGTGTAGGCGGTCGTGCAGGGGATGGTGTTTCAGGGTTTAGGGCAGTGCAGTGGTGTTTGGGCAGTGTAGGGGGTCGTGCAGGGGGTGGTGTTTCAGGGTTTAGGGCAGTGCAGTGGTGTTCGGCCAGTGTAGGTGGTCTTGCTGGGGGTGGTGTTTCAGGGTTTAGTGCAGTGGTGTTCGGGCAGTGTAGGGGGTCTTGCTGGGGGTGGTGTTTCAGGGTTTAGGGCAGTGCAGTGGTGTTCGGGCAGTGTAGGGGGTCGTGCTGGGGCTGGTGTTTGAGGATTTAGGGCAGTGCAGTGGTGTTCGGGCAGTGTAGGGGGTCGTGCTGGGGCTGGTGTTTCAGGGTTTAGGGCAGTGCAGTGGTGTTCGGGCAGTGTAGGTGGTCGTGCTGGGGCTGGTGTTTCAGGGTTTAGGGCAGTGCAGTGGTGTTCGGGCAGTGTACGGGGTTGTGCTGGGGCTGGTGTTTCAGGGTTTAGGGCAGTGCAGTGGTGTTCGGGCAGTGTAGGGGGTCTTGCTGGGGGTGGTGTTTCAGGGTTTAGGGCAGTGCAGTGGTGTTCGGGCAGTGTAGGGGATCGTGCTGGGGCTGGTGTTTCAGGGTTTAGGGCAGTGCAGTGGTGTTCGGGCAGTGTAGGGGGTCGTGCTGGGGCTGGTGTTTCAGGGTTTAGGGCAGTGCAGTGGTGTTCGGGCAGTGTAGGGGGTCGTGCTGGGGGTGGTGTTTCAGGGTTTAGTGCAGTGCAGTGGTGTTCAGGCAGTGTAGGGGGTCTGTGCTGGGGGTGGTGTTTCAGGGTTTAGGGCAGTGCAGTGGTGTTCGGGCAGTGTAGGGGGTCTTGCTGGGGGTGGTGTTTCAGGGTTTAGGGCAGTGCAGTGGTGTTTGGGCAGTGTAGGGGGTCTTGCTGGGGGTGGTGTTTCAGGGTTTAGGGCAGTGCAGTGGTGTTCGGGCAGTGTAGGGGGTCGTGCTGGGGGTGGTGTTTCAGGGTTTAGGGCAGTGCAGTGGTGTTCGGGCAGTGTAGGGGGTCGTGCAGGGGGTGGTGTTTCAGGGTTTAGGGCAGTGCAGTGGTGTTCGGGCAGTGTAGGGGGTCGTGCTGGGGGTGGTGTTTCAGGGTTTAGGGCAGTGCAGTGGTGTTCGGGCAGTGTAGGGGGTCGTGCAGGGGGTGGTGTTTCAGGGTTTAGGGCAGTGCAGTGGTGTTCGGGCAGTGTAGGGGGTCGTGCTGGGGATGGTGTTTCAGGGTTTAGGGCAGTGCAGTGGTGTTCGGGCAGTGTAGGGGGTCGTGCTGGGGTGGTGTTTCAGGGTTTAGGGCAGTGAAGTGGTGTTCAGGCAGTGTAGGGGGTCGTGCTGGGGGTGGTGTTTCAGGGTTTAGGGCAGTGCAGTGGTGTTCGGGCAGTGTAGGGGGTCGTGCTGAGGCTGGTGTTTCATGGTTTAGGGCAGTGCAGTGGTGTTCGGGCAGTGTAGGGGGTCGTGCTGGGGCTGGTGTTTCAGGGTTTAGGGCAGTGCAGTGGTGTTCGGGCAGTGTAGGCGGTCGTGCTGGGGCTGGTGTTTCAGGGTTTAGGGCAGTGCAGTGGTGTTCGGGCAGTGTAGGGGGTCGTGCTGGGGCTGGTGTTTCAGGGTTTAGGGCAGTGCAGTGGTGCTCGGGCAGTGTAGGGGGTCGTGCTGGGGGTGGTGTTTCAGGGTTTAGGGTAGTGCAGTGGTGTTCGGGCAGTGTAGGGGGTCGTGCTAGGGCTGGTGTTTCAGGGTTTAGGGCAGTGCAGTGGTGTTCGGGCAGTGTAGGGGGTCGTGCTGGGGCTGGTGTTTCAGGGTTTTGGGCAGAGCAGTGGTGTTCGGGCAGTGTAGGGGGTCGTGCTGGGGGTGGTGTTTCAGGGTTTAGGGCAGTGCAGTGGTGTTCGGGCAGTGTAGGGGGTCGTGCTGGGGGTGGTGTTTCAGGGTTTAGGGCAGTGGTGTTCGGGCAGTGTAGGGGGTCTTGCTGGGGGTGATGTTTCAGGGTTTCGGGCAGTGCAGTGGTGTTCGGGCAGTGTAGGGGGTCTTGCTGGGGGTAGTGTTTCAGGGTTTAGGGCAGTGCAGTGGTGTTCGGGCAGTGTAGGGGGTCATGCTGGGGGTGGTGTTTCAGGGTTTAGGGCAGTGCAGTGGTGTTCGGGCAGTGTAGGTGGCCGTGCAGGGGGTGGTGTTTCAGGGTTTAGGGCAGTGCAGTGGTGTTCGGGCAGTGTAGGGGGTCGTGCTAGGGGTGGTGTTTCAGGGTTTAGGGCAGTGCAGTGGTGTTCGGGCAGTGTAGGGGGTCGTGCAGGGGGCTGGTGTTTCAGGGTTTAGGGCAGTGCAGTGGTGTTCGGGCAGTGTAGGGGGTCGTGCTGGGGGTAGTGTTTCAGAGTTTAGGGTAGTGCAGTGGTGCTTGTGCAGTGTAGGGGGTCGTGCTGGGGGTAGTGTTTCAGGGTTTAGGGTAGTGCAGTGGTGTTTGGGCAGTGTAGGGGTCATGAGGGGGTCGTGTTTCAGGGTTTAGTGCAGTGGTGTTCGGGCAGTGTAGGGGGTCGTGCTGGGGGTAGTGTTTCAGGATTTAGGTTAGTGCAGTGCTGTTCGGGCAGTGTAGGGGGTCTTGCTGGGGGTAGTGTTTCAGGGTTTAGGGCAGTGCAGTGGTGTTCGGGCAGTGTAGGGGGTCATGCTGGGGGTGGTGTTTCAGGGTTTAGGGCAGTGCAGTGGTGTTCGGGCAGTGTAGGTGGTCGTGAAGGGGTGGTGTTTCAGGGTTTAGGGCAGTGCAGTGGTGTTCGGGCAGTGTAGGGGGTCGTGCTAGGGGTGGTGTTTCAGGGTTTAGGGCAGTGCAGTGGTGTTCGGGCAGTGTAGGGGGTCGTGCAGGGGCTGGTGTTTCAGGGTTTAGGGCAGTGCAGTGGTGTTCGGGCAGTGTAGGGGGTCGTGCTGGGGGTAGTGTTTTAGAGTTTAGGGTAGTGCAGTGGTGCTTGTGTAGTGTAGGGGGTCATGCTGGGGGTAGTGTTTTAGGGTTTAGGGTAGTGCAGTGGTGTTTGTGTAGTATAGGGGGTCATGTTTTAGGGTAGTGCAGTGGTGTTTGGGCAGTGTAGGGGGTCGTGCTGGGGTAGTGTTTTAGGATTTAGGTTAGTGCAGTGCTGTTTGGGTAGTGTAGGGGGTTGTGCTGGGGGTAGTGTTTTAGGGTTTAGGGTAGTGCAGTGGTGTTTGTGTAGTGTAGGGGGTCGTGCTGGGGGTAGTGTTTTAGGGTTTAGGGTAGTGCAGTGGTGCTTCGTGTAGTGTAGGGGGTCGTGCTGGGGGTAGTGTTTTAGGGTTTAGGGTAGTGCAGTGGTGTTTGTGTAGTGTAGGGGGTCAGTGTTTTAGGGTAGTGCAGTGGTGTTTGGGTAGTGTAGAGGGTCGTGCTGGGGGTAGTGTTTAGGATTTATTTTAGTGCAGTGGTGTTTGGGTAGTGTAGGGGGTCATGCTGGGGGTAGTGTTTTAGGGTTTATGGTAGTGCAGTGGTGTTTGTGTAGTGTAGGGGGTCATGCTGGGGGTAGTGTTTTAGGGTTTAGGATAGTGCAGTGGTGCTTGTGTAGTGTAGGGGGTCATGCTGGGGGTAGTGTTTTAGGGTTTAGGGTAGTGCAGTGGTGTTTTTGTAGTGTAGGGGGGTCATGTTTTAAGATGCAACGCTCCAATACCTGACCAGTCTGCACTACATAAAACTGCAAAAAAACTAAAAATAAAAAGTGTTTTGCACACTTTTGTCATTGGGCTATATGTGGGCTACTTCTGGGTAATATTTGTGCTACATTTGGGCTCTTTTTTCACTGGTGGCCATCTTCGAAGACTTCTTTGTTATGAAGTTTCCTAATTTCCTCATTTACTGCAGTCTCCTCAGTAGGAAATGCTTTCAGTTTTTTACTTTGATTCCATCAAGAAGGCATTCAGATGTGTCTCACATTTGCCATAAATTCAGAATGTTAGCACTCTAGTTGCTCATTAGATCACTGTAGTAAAGCTACTGCTCACCAGGGAGTTAACTGGAAGTCTGCTGCTGGTATTGAAAGTGATTGTTTCAGTCTGCATGTCAGAATTTTCTAATGAAATAGAAGAGGATTTGAGATCTCACTTAAAACATGCCCTAATTTTTCTTTCTGCAGCACTAACCATAATTTCTATTTCAAAAAGAACCCCCTCATTTTGTTCCTTTTTAAATTAAATGTTTTAAGTGTTACCAGTTTATTCCAATCAAGATGGCTTCAGGTGTGCCATACTTTTGTCATAAGTAAGGCTGTTAGCACTCTAGTTGTTCTTTAGAACACTCTGGGAAGCTGCAGTAGAACACAAAGGAATCAACTGACAGTCTCTGCCCTTGTTGGATGTACATGTTTTACTGAGAATGTCAGACTTCATTCCACATGACTGAGAAAGATAATGTGAATTTACAGAAAATATGCTCTCATTTTAGCTTCTGGAGCACCTTCCAAAACTGTATGGGACAAGCATGTGAAAATAGTTTTCTCTCAAACATGATTCATGATATCCCAGCAGAAGGTTTTTCACAGGGTAAAATCACCTTAGAACACACCACAATTCCTGAAATTAGTATGGTACCATCAACAAATGAATACTAATGTAACTTAAGTCTGTTATCACCCTTTATAGTTCTCCTTTTGGTAACCCTCAAAATCTTTGCTTCACTACAATGCATTTCAATGGGGTACTATCATTTATATTGGTCTCAAGATGGCTGCCAGCAATTCCAGGATGAAGTGCTGACAGCCAATCAGATCTCACGATGACATGTGTGGTTAGGCTCCGCCCAGATATATATGTGATTTTACTTTTGATTTTCTCAGGAACTACTGAACGGATTTACACCATTTAAGCAAAAGGCACGACACTGAACCAAGGGCTACCTCTTTGCCAAATTTGGTGTAATTCCGTTCAGCAGTTCGGGCTGTAGCTGCGACTAAATGTTCCTATGGAAAAATGAATGGGGAAAACACGTTTTGGGACCCCCCTTTTTTCTCGGCCCCCGCTTGATGAATCACCCTGAGACTTTCAGGATAGGAGCGGACCGGAGCGCCCCAACAAGTTGGAAACTTTCGCGAAGATTCGTCAACCGGCGCCAACGTTATTTCAAATAGAATGTTGCGGATTTCCTATGGAAAATAGGTCCTAACTATAACTATCTACTGGCGACCTCCAGTAGATAATATATATATATATATATATATATATATATATATATATATATATATATATATATATATATATATATATATTCAATGCAGGCACTCATTCAGAAGTCCTAGCGACCATGGGCGAACATTTCTGGGAGTATTGCCTACTTCAGTAGGTTTCTGTAACAAAGGAATATCTTCCAGGTCATCTCAACAACATTGCTAATTGGATTTCATGTAATCTCAAAGATTACAGCAATTGGAAGATTCACCCCTTCCTCCACCGTATTCAGGCTCTTTGGGTTTCTTCCTCAATAGAACACTTCACCTTTGACTCAACAATCAAATTCCTCTTATCTAAAGCAGGAGACAAGATCTGCTCGCCCTAACAGACACATTTCTCCAGAAGTGGAATGTAGCTCTCCCACATGCATTTCCTCCTTTCCTGATGATCTGTCTCTGTCTTGCCAAAGTTAGAATAGAAGCAACATCTCTATTGATAATAACCCCATTTCGGCCTTGACAAATGTTATGGACCTTTTACAAATGTCAGTAGTGAGCGATCTTCTCCTACCTACATCAGATCATCTTATTATCAATCCGTTAGGGATTTCATACAAGTTGGTTGGGTCAGGACATCTCCAATTTATGGCTTAAAAATTCAGAGGGCTAGCTGGACCCTCTTAGATATTTAGCGAACACTCTATCAAATGTATCAAAAGTTCTTGAGCTTAGCTTTGCCTGCCTGATCTCGCTGGTGTTTTAGATTAAACTCTAATGCCTTTTCGTCCGATGTATCCACTATAGCTAACTACCTAAGCTTTGGTTTCTTCAGGTAAGTCCTACACAACTGTTAATACTCACAGATCTGCAAATTCCCTCATCCACAAGTACATTGATGAGAAACCTGCTGGTGTGCACCTCTTATCTTCACACTCCTGTGAGCAAAATGCTCCTCTTTATGGTATGTTGTTAGTGTACTTAATCTTTTAAAACTATGGAAAGGCAGCCACTTCCTTTCCTTGAAATGTTTGTCAGCAAAGCTCACAATCTTACTTTGCTTAACTTCATCCTGTGTTAGAGTTCTGAATGTCTCCACTATACAGTTTACTCCTACAAGTGTTTTCTTCTTAATTTCTCGACAAACATAAACTTTATCTTCCTCCGTGGGGTATCTGTCTTTTCCCAAGCATCCAAATATTTTTGTTGTCCACTGCTTGAAAGAATATAAACTCTATACAGTCTCTCTCAGAATGTCTTCCTCCCAGCTTCTAACTTTGTTCAGAAAATCGTATCCCCCGGTTTCTCCTAGGTTCTCCCTCAACCTTGTCCAGATAGGTCAAATGTGTTATGTCCCAAGCAGAAATTGATATTTCCCTTTACGATGCAAATTCTTCATGGGGAACTATGGTGTCCACAGATTTGAAGACATTTTGAGAGCTGTTGATTGGTCTTCAGTTTCTACGTTCAAAGCGTTTTAATATAAACCTGTCTCTTATAACTGTCTCTTTTAAGGACAATCAATGCTCTTTAAACTTGCATAATAGGAGCTTCCAATCTTGACATGTAATGTAGGTAAGTCCGAATTTTATTAAAGAGACAGAGGTAAGCATTAGCCCACCGCTAAAAACATTAGAAATTACTGTCCTTTAAATACAAATTTATATCGAGGTTGACTGTTTATTTTATGATTTATTTCCCCACCTTACCATTTATTACTATTTTAATATTATTTATTTATTACTATTTTATAATATTTGTACTGTTTCTACGTATTATCTTTTCTTGACATGGTTCCTCATTTTCATTCACCTGAAGATAGAGACTGGATGCCAGTGCTTCTGCCATTTGTCCTTCTTGTATTTCATTTTCTTTCCGTTCATGAACAAAGTGAATTGACTCGGTCACACAATGAAACAAAAGAAGGAACTATTAAGGAACTTGCATTATATGCTCCTCTTATGGAACACCTGAGAGGGATATTGTAGCTAACGTCCAGAACTTGATGGGATTTGACGTTTTTTAACCTGTATTTATTTACTACTTTTATTCTACAGTTCGTTTATTCTGGCTGCAGTGAGATTAAAGCAAGGAAATTGTTGCTTTACACTTGCCTCCATGTTTTTACTAGATGTAGGCCTTTGCTACATTAAATCTTAGAAATTACTCATTTTTCAGCATCATTTGCACAGACCGAATTATATAACTAGGTGTGCAGTGACTGACCAATGGGAAAAAAAATATGTTTGAGGATGTCGGTGGTAAATTGCCTGGCTCTTGTGCAACATTTCCTGGCAGTGGTTACATTTACATAATCTGATTCTTTATGAGTCAATCATCTGTAGATATCCTCATAAAAAAGAACATAAACATTGTTAATAAGCTTCCGCAGAACCAGAACAATGCGTTTGTTTCCATAAAGCCAAGCAAACAATATCTGAATGTTCTCAAACATGCTTTGCATATCGTTCTCTCAAGACAGGCTCATAAAGAGCCGAGAGGAAAGGCAGCGGCGTAGCAGGCAGGCCAAGGGCTCTAACCCAAGCAGTGAAAATCGACGCCCTAACTTCCGGTTGAGTTGCAAAATAAAGCCATAATTGGGGTGCGACGACCCCAGTGTCGTTGAGCCAGTGCGCCTGCTGCACTAAATACAACTTCACCCACGATTAAAAAAAAAGTTCGCATTTAATAAATGTTTCCATAACCCTCTCTACCATGCGTTTTACGTCGAATTTTATGTTCCCAGAATGTCCCAGACAAGATTGTTTTTCGTTTACTGTTTTGACTGAGAAACGTGCCCTCGTAGCCAAGTTTTACGCAATTCCGCTTATCAGGCTGCAGGTGAACATTGGTACTTACGTGCAGCCTGACTGAACTGTCCCACACAGCACCGGGCCAGCGCGCGGCGGCGCTGACGAGTTGGAAGCCTTTCTGAGTGGGTCAAATTTTAACCGGCTCCGGATGGCAAATTGGCATTTACCTAAGGACAGGTCATTGAGTGCTGAGAGCAGGCCCAGGAAGTTAAACAGTGACACGTGGAGGAATGGGTTCTGCCAATACACAGCAAGCTGCTGCAATTGTGTGTACACAAATAGCAAGTTTATCATTTTCAAGTAGCTGTCAAACGGTTTCCCTGTGCTGTACATTGCAAGGGTGAGATGTTGGTTTACGTGCCAGATTCATGCAACATTTTAAGGATACCCTTATGAGATAGAATGAGACAAAACTGAATGGAAATCATGTCCATAATTAGTGGTTATCCTGAACATTTTGTGTGTGAGAACAGCTCACCTTGGACACACCCTGAGTTGCACATTAGGACTCATTTTATTGTCTACACAAAGATACATTGTCCTTAGGGCGGTTCAAACAGGTGAGCTGCATGTTGCTCAGAAGTCACTGCACCAGGGGCCAGATGTACGACCCTTCCAATTTGCGACTCGCAAATTGGAATTTACAAGCGTCTCAGACACTGATTGCGATTCCTAAGGGGGTCGCAAATTGCCTGCCTCATTAATATTCATGAGGCAGGTGCAATTTGAGACCCCATTGGGAATGGTTAGCACTCCCAGGGATGGTGGCCTGCTGGGGTCAGCAGACCACCATGTCTGTGACTGCTTTTTCTATAATGCATTTTTTTTTTTAAAGCATCCCGTTTTCCCTAAAGGAAAACGGGATGCATTTTAAAAAGAAAAATGAAACGTTACTGTTTCATTTTTTAAGAGTAGGCACACTGCCTGCTCTTAAAAAATATTTTCAATGGCAGTCACACAGGGGAAGGGTTCCTCTGGGGATCCCTTCCGGTTTGCGAGTGGCTTACCACCCATTTAAAATGGGTGGTAAACTGCGAGTGTTTGCGGCCGCAAAACAATCTTACATTGAAGTGCGAGTCGCTATTAGGAAGGGAAGCCCTTGGCACGCCCCCTCATAATAGCGAGTCGCAAACCCTATTTTGCGAGTCGGTAATAGGTCATAGACTCGCAAAATAGGGTTTGTAAATAGGGCAGACCTATTTTGCGGTCGCAAACTGGCCGATTTCCCATTGTGACCGCAAAAAACAGTCGTACATCTGTCCCCAAGTGTGTTAACCCATTGAAATATCTTACTTTCAACAAAATGGACCACTGGAATATTATGTCTGGTTTATAGGTGACCTCTTACCTCTATGCCTCCTGTGTGTTGGTCACCGTCGTCAGGACCATAGGTGGCAATATTATCATGTATTGCATGTTCCCACTCACCTTTCTTCTCTCCTACTTTCATACATCACCATAACTTCAAGTCAACCATACTTCCCACCATTGATACTTGTTTTCCACCTGTGTTGTGGTCTCCATAAGCCTATCCCCAACAAGTCTTGGTTGTGGCTCGCTTATGTGGTACATGGCACGTTGTATCCCATCTACCACAGCAAAGGACTTCTTGGGAGGGCGCCTGTCACCTACATTGAAATACAAATTGTTTTCAACCACGCCCATGATCTTTGCGAGGGAGCTCACCATGCCTAGGTCCTTCACACTCCAATAATATTCAACAAGATGTTTACAGATGCAAACTCCAGCTCTTTCAGAAATAGGACTAACCATAAAACAATTACTTGTGTCTCACATTATAGCCACAAAAGTGACAAACTTTTGTTTTAAATACCCTATAAAAGTCATATTGATCTGAATTAGGTCAAGGATAGCAAAATAAATCTTATTTGGCTCAAAAAGCTACAGATATTCTACCAGATATTATTGCCAGAGTGTGAACATACGTAGTAAAAGAAAACTTAATAGGCTCAAAAGTTGTAGATATTATTTCTTACTGATACATTTTTCATAGGTTGACTAACTATACGTCCTGGATCTGCCAGGACACTCTTTGTTTTCAATGTCTGAATCAACAGATTTCTATATATGTGCCCCTTGACCAGTTTATCAAAGTTGGAAGATGTACGTGTAAAGGAATGATGATCCGTCCCTTCATCTGAACCCGCGTAGGATTAGTTACCAGCCCACATCAAGAAGCTTTAAGTGCCATGTTTACTTTGTTTCAAGTTGCAATTAATTTACCCTAGTTATTACCACAAAAACACACATTAGTGCTTCCTTGTCTAGTTTTCTAAGATGGTGAGTGCTATCAATTACATAATTCTGTGCCCCATAGTTGCTGCAAAATTGTAGTCCTACTTCTATGTTTGTGGTATGATTTTGATTCTCAAAATCTGGTCACTCTACCCTTGTGTCACCCTCATGCTTTAGGTATCACTGACATATTTGAATTTCTTCTGACCTTCCCATTCCTAAAGATCCTGTTCAAACCTTTTATTGTCACAGCGCTCCCGATAGTGAGGAAGACAATTCCGACAGTGGTGGTGATAGGCTGCTCAGGGAGCATTAAACTACAGACCACGTAATGCAGCCGACTCAGCCTGCTTGAAGAAGCAAGCTCTGGCACTTTATTCAGCATTTATTAATCATAACATGTATGTAGGGTTTCCACCAGGTAATTATTTTACCCACCTAGCCTGTATTTTTATGTGAATAAAAAAATTGGAAAAAGCAGGAAAATCCAGTATTTTTTACCTTTTGAAATCTAAGTCAAAAACAACCCAGATGTGGTCAAGTGATAAGATCCTCTCGGCTCTGGTTGCCTGTCTGCCCGGCATCTTCCCCGCATCTTGCTTGTTCCAGCGTGCCAGAGGGGGCGGGGCCAACGACATCGCGCTAAAATCGCAAGACCAGACCTGCAGCCCGGGACGCGCCCGGGCGAAGACATTGCCCAGAAGAGGGCAGGCCAGGCCCACCCTCTTCGGTTTTGGTACCAGCCAACGCCATCTATCGAGCAATAACGAGGAAGATTTATCTTCAGTGACTTGTTTGGGATTCAGCTGGAAAGGTACTGTCACCAAGGGAGTATATCAACAGCTGCACAAGGGTGACTACATGATTTGGTTGTTCCGGCAGTAGGAGCTTGCACCAGCGACCACTGCAGTCTGCTCAAATCATCTTAGTTCGGCTAACCAACCAACTAAACGTAAGTTTAAAACTTTGTTTGATTCTAACAAAGTGTTGGGAAGTATCTGGACCATAACTGCCTGCAAAGGCTGAAGATAGCTAAAACATCTGTATATGACAATAGCATTTTAGAAGCTATAAATGTACTAATTGATGAGGTGGAAGGCATACTAGGAGAAGAATCAGAACGGAACAAGAGATTGGGAGCAAGACCCAAAATAACGCATTGCTTCAAAGGGAAGAACCACACTAAAGAAGTAACTTCAGAAAGCGATAATGGTACGAGTCAAATTGCCACCAACATGGATCTGCTTACCCAAATAAAGTATCAGCATTCCCCACCTACTGTTATGGTAACTAAATCCCCCTTTGCCGTATCAAGCCAAAAATTAACAGAAGTGACAGCCGTAATCAACATACCATGCTCCAATCTGTTCGCTCCACTTATGATGGAGCAGGGTGAAATCCAAGCCATCAAACCCATTGATCAAGATACGGATAGGGGAACGGAAAAGGAATGTACCATAGCGCAGGTTGCCTCTTTAAAACAAGTTTTTGAAAGCCTTGACTGGGGCTGTTCAATCTCCCAGCTCCACAATAGAGGGACTTCGAATAACTAACATGGAGCTACTAAGTAAGCAAGATCAACTCTTAGGCGCTAAAAGGCCAGTCACCCAAGAACCTGGAAATCATCAGCTATGTGGATGCCCTTTAAATGCCAAAGGAGTGGATGGAGGGAAAAGATCCAGTATTTCTTCACTTCAACAATTCCATTAGTACCCCATCTCCAACAAAGTAAAAGTGATCAATTACAAACAAAACTAGCCTTGGGATCTAGTAGCCTGCAACAACAAAGATCGAGGGAGGGCACCAATGCATCTGCGGCTACGCTTAAGTATGGCAATAACCCCCCAAATCTCTGGCACCAGTATGTTTTCCTATATTATGGCTTTCCCTTGGATAAAGAGTCTCCTTCATTAAAGAGCAGGCTGCATATTTTATCACCTAACCCACAAGGAGGAACAATCTACAGGACCGGGGTTCCAAGGCTAGCTTGTGGCCAGAGAGAATTACCAGACTCCTTAATAAACAAGATTTCCCACTGGATCCATTACAAACGTAATTGTTCATCATATATATATATATATACGCTCAGATGTGCACTTAGCCCAACGCATAACAAAGAATGAGTGCTGCTATGACAATATAAAACTGTTCATAAGCAACTAGGTTGTTATTGATGGCCTTTTGGTTATGGAGGTTCGCACCTTTCCACCCTTGGGCTCAACAATCCAGTTTAAAACAGAACCAGATTTTACAACTCATACTAGTGATGTAGTGATGGTTTACCAAACCATAAAACCTCAACTACACACCCTCTGCTAGCCCAAGTTGATCATAGAAACCACAGTAGGAGTATTAATAGGGACAGACCAAAAACAACACCAGTAGGCTCGTGTAACAGGGCTCTTTGGCAAGCAGACAATACGCAAGCTTCTGCGAAGCAAACGCTCACCAACCACAGCAAAAGCACCACTAGCATTTCTTCACCACTGAAAGAAATTGATTGACTGTGCCCTAATTCAAATAGAACGGATATAAGGAGACTCGCCCCCCTGAACCCTGTGATTCTAACAACGCTGCATGGAAGATCCTTTCATGGAACTTAGCTGGCCTTAAGCAAAAACTAATGGATCCTGATTGGAGGACTTACATTGATGAACATGACATCTGTGTTTTTCACCAAACCTGGTTCCCTGAATCTTGTTTTAGATGTGGTTATTCTAGTTTTGCATGCCCCGCTCTCAGCCAAGAGAGAGGTTGCCCAGTGGGGGGGGTTATTAGTTTGGGTGAAAAACACATTGAATTGCCAAATTGCTTCACTCAATGGCTCCACCCCAGACCTCCTTGGCCTCCAAATATATAGAGACAATATTTGCCTCTATCTTTTTAATGTTTACAATAGGCCTATGGGCAAGAATAAGGAATCTAAATTAGTATTAAAGAGATCAACCTGCCTATATATGGAATACACTGTGCCCGCTAGGGTCACTAAATAATCAACAACACTGGGCTAACATATAAGGATTTCCCAAAAACAAAATTCAAAGAATACGTTTTTTTACAAAATTTCTAAATATTTATTTTCGTTATAAACATTCATATGATTTATCAAAATTAGCAAGAACAGAGATAAAGACATATATATAATACACACCAGACATATAAATATAAATTAAAATCAGGTCCCACACTTACGCAATCATAACCAGCACTCATTCAAAATTCCAGAAATACATACACACTCAGACATAACTACCAATCAAAAACATTATAACAACAATCAGATCCATGGGATTACAAGACAATGAGGGTTCCTATACAGCCAATTGATGTTAATATGAAAGGCTCTCGTGCATTCTCTTGGTTGGAGGTTGGAGTTAGATCCGGACACACGAGGTTATTCAGCGCCAACGCGCGTTTCGGTGTCTAACTCAATGCGGTTACACCTTCATCAGGGCGACACAGATACATTAAGTGGGACACAAATGAAGAGACCTGATAGGATAAGGGGGAGGGGGGGAAAATGAGTAAGAAACAATCAATATATATATTACAATAGACGATAATGAGCATGTTTATACATTGCAGTTGATCAAAATAGTTTTTCACAACATCATACCTCAGGGAGGAAAATATGTTAGCCACAGGACTAAAGATCATTTTATATTAGTTGGAGGTCCAAGATAAAAAATCAATTAATGAAACGGGAGGAGAGTGCACCAGAATAGAGAATAAGATAAGTACAACAACCAAAGAAACTCAGCCAGACTTCTGTGCACATAAAGAAAACAAATAAGGTGATGTCCATAGAACCACGGCGTGACTATATACATAAATACATGTAAACAAAAATTACCTTGGTGTGGATTGTCCAACCAGATAAAGACACAAAAAGTTGAGACCAGCTCAACAAAAGGGTATCTGTAAAGATAAGGGTAAACTTAAGTATCAATCGGACATATTTAAGGGAAACATCAGTCGGAAAGGCTATGGGGCAGATTACAGATAGTAGTCCGCTCCAATAATCTAAAGAAAGGGCATAAATTAAGCCAATTTTACCGATAAATAACGCAGAATGGGAGCATAAACGGGCTCCTATGGCTCCAATAAAATGTCGAAAAGGAGTAAGAGCAAGCGGGTACTAGGGTCCAGGGTCCATGGGCAAATGTGCTCATCAGCGCTTAGTCAGGCAACTCCATTTGAATCTGGAATCACAACACAAAAGGGGAATCTCGGTGAGAAAAGGAAGGTTGATATAAAAACGGATTGGGAGAGCAAAGGTCACGGGTCCGGAGATGGTTTTACAAATCCTCTGACAAAACAATGTGGAGTAAGACAGAGGAGTCTGTATAGAATGGAATCAGTATTTAAACCTCGTAGGGTCTACTTTCCGGGGAGCAATAACCCACCAAAATACACTCGAAAGCTACGTTCCGTGAAGATGGAACACAGATTAAAAGGCGGGGAAACCTAGGTCAACGTGTCAGCTCAAAAACGCTGTAGGCAAGGGCGGTACAAACTGCTGAACATCAAGAGTCCAGAGCTAAGTGACGAGCGCCAGGGATATCGACTGTCTTGTGTTTAGGCAGACAATCGAAATGCTTAAGATGATAAAAACAAAGCAAATGAAAGGACTAGAAAACATCAACCGAGTATAGAGCGAGATAACAAACACCACGAAGGTGGATTGAAGAGGACAAAAAACAGACAGTCCATTTGCTCAAAACGATAACGAAAAAATAAGTAAATACAAGGGCAATGTGGGGCTCGAGCACTTACCACTAATACAAACGAACAACGCCGTGGCAAAGGTTCTCCCGACGGCGTGCGGGGCAGTCGGCTCCCGGATACCGTTAGCAAATATGTATCAGTTCCTCCGATATATAAGGACATAATAGGAATGTTGACGCCCTACATAGGGGGCGGAAAAACGTTTCACTAAAGCATAGTCAAAGAAATAGGACTAACGGAGGCCTCACATAGTGGATAGATCAGGGGCGACCATGATGGAAAATAGAAAAAAGCTAAACGCAGTCCAGGAATAAAAGCCCTGATGAATGAAAAAAGCAGAAAACTGGGACATAGGTAAAAGGCATGAAAGGAATAAAGCATCCATCGAACCCAGCGAAATAAATTTATTATTATCGCTGGAAAAAACCAAGGAAGAGGACTAACAAAAATCCTCTCGCTGGGGGCAGATAATAGGCAGCCATGATGAAACATTAAAGGAAAACTGTATACAGCCATGGAATAGTAGCCTGTATAGATGAAAAGAGGGTGGAACCCAGGGTATAGATGGAGCATAAAAAAGAAGAATGAAGCATCAATCAATCCCTAGAGTAGTGGAACCGGAGGTTATAAAAGGTTCCGAACAATACATTTAAAAATGAAACAGAGGTATGGAAAAATTGGTAAGAAGGAATGGGCCAGTATATCAACTAAGGAAATTAAATAAAGTAAAGGCGACTTCAGATATCAGGCCCAAGATGAACCAAAAAGAAAGATCAAGCGATTAAGAAATCGCGATCTCCCATGGGCAGAGTTCAATAAGTCCTTTTTTTACAGAGTTAAGAAGGAAAATCCAAAAAACCTCTCTTTTTCTTCTTATGGCGGTTAAATCCTTACCAGTCTGAGGCTGTACTCTCTCTAGGATCGACCACCTTAGATCATTGTCAGTGTGGCCAGATTCCAACCAATGGTTCACCAAGGGGGCCGAGAGTTTCTTGGTTCTGATATTCGATTTATGCTCCCCTATCCTCATTCTGCATTCTCTGCCTGTTTCTCCGACATAAGCCAGATTGCAAGGACAGAGAATGACATATATGATGTTGGATGTGCGGCAGTTGGTCATTCCACGCAGGGATATAATACGCTCGTTTACATGAATAGTGTCACCAACGAAAGCATTGGGGCATGCCTGACAAGTACCACAACGGTGGTTCCCTTTGATAGGGAGACTGCCTGTGATAGATTTTTGGCACAGAGAAGGGCGTTCAGGAATTTTTCCTCTCACAAGGTGGTTGTTGAGATTTTTGTTCCTTCTGAAGGCGAACAGGGGTTTAGGTAATTTATGTTCGCAATCATCCATGTTCAATAAGTACCAAAGAGAATTGATGGTCTGTCGTATTCTGTGGTTGATATTGGAATGCTTAGTCACGCATACCAATTTGTCCAATGGTTCAATATTTTTATGTTGGAACATGGCATCACGGTTATAATACCTGGCCCTTTTTAAGGAATCTTTGATCAATTTATAAGGGTATCCACGGTTCAGTAGTTTCTCCTTGAGAGTGTCAGCTTGTTTAAGAAAATCATTCATGTCAGTACAGTTTCTCCGGAGCCGGAGAAACTGGCTGAAAGGAATGCTCTCCTTTTGGCAGCAGGGATGATAGCTGCCGAACTGCAAAAGAGTGTTTCTAGCAGTAGGTTTTGTGTATAAGGAGACAGAAAGTTCATGGTCTTTGTGTTCAATCCAGACATCGAGGAATTCAAGTTTATAGTTACTTGATTGAGCAGTGAATTTCAAATTCAAGTCAGCGGCATTAATCCATCTGATGAATTCATCCAGGGATATCTGGTCCCCCTGGCAGATAAAGAAAATATCATCAATGAAACGGGACCAAGAACGGACATTCTCATAGAAGGGGGCCATCTCATTGTATATATTGAGTCTCTCAAAATGTCCCATATACAGGCAGGCTACACTGGGGGCGCAGGCAGCCCCCATGCTTACTCCCTGTATTTGCTTGCAATAGCTGTTATTGAACTCAAAATAGTTCTCACCCAGGACAATATCTAGGCATTGGAGAATGAATGGGGCATTAGTGATGTTGGGATCAGTAAAGAGAATCTCTCGGAGCACTTTCATGGCTCCTTCTTGAGGGATGTTGGTATATAGGGACTCCAGGTCCAGAGTGACCAGGAGTTCCCTATCACAGTCATATGGGGTCTTCTCAATTTTAGAAATGAAATGCCCGTGTCTTTGATATATGATTTAAGGTTGCTCACCAAGGGTTTCAGAAACCGATCCACGTATTTCGAAATGGGCTCAGTGGCAGACCCGATGGTGGACACAATGGGTCTTAAAGGCGGATTATGCTCATTTTTATGGGTTTTGGGGACTCCGTAGAGGATGGGCATACGGGTATAAGAGGGGGTAAGAAACTCTGCCTCCTTAGTACATATGTATCCATCATCCACGGCAGTCTCCACCATAGTTAGAATTCTACGTTTTAGATCGGGCTCAGGATTGATGGTGATCAATTTATAATGTCTGGTGACAGCGAGGAGGTTGTTCATTTTTTCCACATATGATGGAGTGTCAAAAATGACAAGAATAAGGAATCTGTCAAGGACTGTCCGGGACTATGTCGGGAACACAGTCAAGGACTTGGGCAAGGACTGGGAACTGGGTAGAAAACGTACACAGAAAGAGTAGTACAGCGCTGCCCAGGATCACACAGGAAGTCAGAGGAGAAAAAGGGATCCAAAGGGGAAGCCTGTACAAGTGAACAAGATGGGTGAGACTCAGAAAGGACAGGCACTCATGAGGGGGCTCAGCATTCAGAATCACTACACCCAGGATGGATGTGCAATACACTTATATATAAAACAACATTAACAATAAAGGGAATGTGGGGTAAAGCACTCGGGAGCTCCACACAGTAAGACTGAAGCTCAGTAAGTTCCTCAACCACAATTGCTGTTACAGATACTGACTGCAAATACCAACATATAGGATATGCATGCAAAGGCAGGGTCTGTGGAGCTGATACCAATGGTGATGTTATAAATGCAACTCAAAGACAATACTCACAGTGAACAAGAAACACCACCTAGGTAGTCAGCTGTGCCCACGGATCCTGTCGATCAAACAGTAACATGCAAGGCAGTAACAGCAAGGGGGTAGAACTAAACACAAGCACAATAGACAAGGAGCTAGCAAGGAGGAGTGTTTAACAGGAAAGGAAAGAAATCACAGGGCACACTTGGCAGAAAGCAAGTAACAAACATACAAGGTAATAGAATGAAAACAGCAGAATAGAAAGACAGCAAACTAAGAACTGGAACCAAGGAAATGGGAAGAAAGGCAGGGACTGGAAAAGGATGTACAGAAGGGAAGGCTACAAAGGTATACTAGAATAGTGCAGGTTCAGGAATCAAGAAAACAAAAGTAGCATTGAAGGCAGTGCTGGGGCAGGAACAAGAATTGAGCTAAGGCTCAGGAGTCAAGGTAGCACTGCAGGCAGTGCTAGTTCAGGAACAGGGAATTACTAAAGCTCAGGAGTCAAGGTAGCACTGCAGGCAGTGCTGGTTCAGGAACAGAGATTTACTAAAGCTTCAGGAGTCAAGGTAGCATTGCTAGTTCAGGAACAGGGAAATTACTAAAGCTCAGGAGTCAAGGTAGCACTGCAGGCAGTGCTAATTCAGGAACAAGGAAAACAGCAGCAGGTCAGGAACAAGGAATGCTAAGGCTCAGAAGTCATGGTAGCACTGCAGGGAGTGCTAGTTCAGGAAGAAGGAAAACTGCTGCAGTTCAGGAACAAGTAATAATTAAAGCTCAGGAAACACTGGAAACAATGATATCAAAAGCTCAGGAAACACTGGAAACAAGGGTTGGTTTCACCGGTACACAGCTACAATGACCAACACTGGACTTAAGGGAGCTGGGGCTTAAAAGAGCTCACAGTAATCACATGCATCAGATGTGAGTAGGCTAGCAGCAGCCAGCCAGCCACAGGTGAGCTGAAATCCTCCACCCATCCTTGGCCTGCAGGGGTGGAGACGAAGCAGTGAGCAGGGAATTCTAGGTAATGGAGTTTCCGGCATGAGCAGGCTGGCTTCCACAAAACCGGCATGGATTGGGAATGGATGACCATTTCAAACTAGAGTCCAAATGGCTGGAAGTCAGTATGTACATGAAGGGCAGGGTCTGGAAGCTTATTAGAACACTGGAGAGTCCCACAATTCGGCCCCCTGGTGGTGGGCACGAGAGCACAGGGAGTGAATTATGACAGTACACCCCCTCCAACGACTGGCTCCCGGAATCTGGGACTGGATTCAAAGCCTTTGCTACTATGAAATAAGTCCATTTCCATCAGAGATGTAGTGCAAGATACCAGAGGACTGCAGGAAAACTGTGATGTTCTGGAGGGTAGGATAATAGGCTGTAAATTAACAGCAGTATTGAAGGCAGAACCTGAAGAGTCCAAATCCAGTAACGGGGGCTTAGAAGCCTGAATTAAAGGTGTTTGAAGTCCTGATGATGGCAGGCTAGAGTAGCACTCTGAAAACAAAGGAAGATTGACTGTAGGGTCAAAAGCACATAACGGATTGGCAGGAGGCACAGAGGTCAAAGGCAAACTGGCTGAAGACAAAGGAGGTGACAGGAAGCAGACCTGAAGTTCTGGCCCTGGAAGAAAACATACAGAAGACTCACATGCAGGAGACTTTGGAAGCAGGTATGCAGGAGACCCAGGCCCTGGAGGCTTACATGTTGAGAGTTTTGTCTCTGATGCTGGAGGTTCAGTCTCTGAATGTATACGTACTGAGCCCCCTGAAGGCTCGCAAACTGGATGCACAGGGTCAAAAAGTAGGCAAGATAGAGGCTCAAGGTCAGAAGGCAGGGAGCCTGGAAGCTCTGGCGCTGAAGGCAGGCAGCCTGGAGGCTCTGGCGCTGAAGGCAGGCAGCCTGGAGACTCGGGCGCTGCTCAGATGGCAGGCAGGCTGCAGACTCGGGCTCAGATGGCAGGCAGGCTGCAGACTCGGGCTCAGATGGCAGGCAGGCTGCAGACTCAGGCTCAGATGGCAGGCAGGCTGCAGACTCGGGCTCAGATGGCAGGCAAGCTGCAGACTCGGGCTCAGATGGCAGGCAAGCTGCAGACTCGGGCTCAGATGGCAGGCAGGCTGCAGACTCGGGCTCAGATGGCAGGCAGGCTGCTAGACTCCGATGGCAGGCAAGCTGCAGGCCCTGGCTCAGATGGCAGCAGGCCGGCTGAGGACTCTGGAGACTCTGAAAGCAGCAGGCCGGCTGAGGACTCTGGAGACTCTGAAAGCAGCCTAGCTGATGGCAGAGAGGCACAAAGATGACAGACTTTAAATTCTGGGAATGGCAATAGCTCATGAACAGTAGATTCCCTGTTGTCAATAGTGAAATCTTCACAGTTCCTTGGCTCCTTAAAATACACTGAAGCGCTTTCTTCAGGATGGCTAAGATTACTGCTTATCTTAGAGCAAAGGTCTTCAAACCTTTTGATGCCGAGACCCCCTTGTCAAACGTTTTAACCGTAAGGACCCCCTTCTGACAAAAATTTCTAGAACCTGGTACTCCTCATCATCGACAACTATCGACAACCATAAATGCCCCCAATTACCACAGCAAATAATTTTTACAGTGGGGAAGTAATATTAAACAGTGTTTAGCAAACCAAAGGTCAGTGAACGTAGGGGTGTAGTCAAAGGTGTAGCTAAAAACAAAGGGCCTCATTTATGAGGAATTGGCGTAGGGCAGCGCCGCAAGTCTTCTTGCTGGCCGGCCCTATGCCAATGTGAAAGGGCAGGAAGGCACCGTATTTATGAAATACGGTGCATTCCTGTCCTTTTCCCTTGCGTTGGTGCACAAATTGCTGCCTAGCACCAACATAGGCAGGATTGTTTTTATACAGGATGGGGCACCTTCCTTCAACAAAACTATCCAGAGAGGCTTTTTCCTCTTTCTATGTGAGCTGCAGAATGTAGCACACATGGAAAGAGGTAAAAACAAGGAGAAATTAAAACATTTCTCCTCGTTACGCCTCCACTGGAGAGGCGTCCGTTTCTGGAGCTGCCCCAGGTTTACGTGATTTTGTAAATATGGGGCAGCATCAAAATCAATGGGTGTTACGTGGGAACCCCAAGCAAAGCCCACGGAACCCCTCCTTGACGCAGAGTATGGCAACGCAGTGACTTGTGCTGCTCTGTCTTACTCCATACCTATGAGGCCATGCAAAGCCATGCAGGGTGACTTTGCACCACCTCATAGGTATGATTGAGATGCTTGCGCCACTGGAGCGTCAAAAAAAGTGATGCTCTGGCGATGCAAGCCTCTCATATATAAGCCCCAAATATTCTGTACGTTTTTAGGTCTTTCACCATCAGGTATCTACTTATAAAATAATGGGCAGCGTAATGAAAAATAAATGTAAAAAGTTGTTACTCAGTGGGAAATGCACTGTAGTACATTATGAAACCTCTGTTAGTTAATGAACTGCAGAGGTCTGTGTGTAACCAGAGAGCCACAGAATTAAATCTTGATTGGTGCAGTGGATAATAGTGATGTGTATTTTTAGTGCTACGAAATCACAGCCTGTGACAGAAAGCACTATGAATATGTAAGTCATTATTTTATACTTGCATTACACACATTGTAAGATAGAATGCTGCAAAACGTGCAAATAGTTTTTCTATAAAATGGTGCTTCTAAAATGTATATTTTAGGAATACCAGAGTGTATGTAATGCAATTTTTTTTTCCATAACTGTCCCTTCAGTACCTTTTTAGGGGTACTCCGTGCTGTATAAATGCAGTTAAAATTAAAAGTAAGCACTTCCCAGCCCAGTTGTTAACTCTTAGCACTTCACTCAAAAAAAACAAATCTTTATCATCACATTTGATCAATTAAAGCCAGAACCGCACCCAAGCACCCTTTACACTTGCAGATTAACTGATAAGGTACATTTGCATTTCCTTCAGGCAAGCAGCTGATAACGATCTAAATTAGCCGGCTGTCTTTTTCCAAAAGGAAAGCAAAGGTTTTGGATTGCAGGGACAAGTGAAGCTGGGGAACAAAGGACCCCCTTCCAAGGACTCCACAGCCCCCTTGGGGGTCGCGCCCCACAGATTGAAGACCTCTGTCTTAGAATCTCTGATGAACAGACTCCCTTTACCATTTGGCAGTTCACATGTCTTAGTCAGAGGAAACAGGTCAGAGATCACTCGTCTTTGGAAATATTTTTATTTTCTTCTGCATTACAAGGTGGTACAGGTGCATCAGAGCATACAGTACTAACATTTCCTGACTTTTCAATATGTGATGGGCTTGAAGGCAAAACTGCAAACAAGGGGTCAGGATTTTGCTTCTTCTCAGCGAGGAGGTTGACCTCAGTCACAGCAGTTAAATCAAGAGCATGGTCTGAGTCACAGGATACTGTCACATCAGGGATTATGTGGGTCACTGGTTCAGATTTTGTCTGTATGTCAATGGCCTGTCTATGGGTTATCTCTGAGATAGAACTGACCTCACTACCAGGAAAAGAAAGCAAAGATATGTTTTTTGTTTTGCCTGGCATTTGGGGTTCCTGAAAAGTGGAGGGACACATCTCAGATGTAGCGCCTAGATGTAATTTAGCACTAGAAGACAAAACATCAGAGGAGTTAGAAAATTCAGAATTCAAACAAATACTTTCATTAACCGCACTTTGAGTCAATGTACTATGGCTATTCTGAGTGGAATCTGAGTGATCAGCCACAGTATTGTTCACACAATCGCTGGACCAGCTCTGAGGGGAACGCAAAAGAGAGCACATGGCTTCATTCTCCATTTCTAGGGAGGCTAACATAGAGGTGGAAAAGTTGTCTTGTACAGGGGTTTTAGATTCCCACTCGAACTCTGAGTTATAATTTTTTAACAGAGTCTGAAACATTTTATTCTCTCGTTGTAATTCAAGAATCGTATATGTAATTATATCCTGTGAAGACTGCAGATCTTTATCTACAAGGACAGTGGTAGACTTGGCAACTTCACAACAAGCAACAGAGCCATACCTTGGATTTTGTTCAAATTGGCTATTGGCCACCTGTGTTCTAGCAGGTCTTTTCTATCTTTTGTTAAACTGATTATTGTTTACTTTGAATGTGGTATCTAACAAGGTCCCTTTAGTATCCGGGACTGTGATCTATACTGGACTACAAGACTGGGTAACATTATTTGAATGGAGAACAGAGGTTATGAAATGAATCTGCTCTTTCTTTGGCTGCTGTGTGGTTAAACATGCTTTAACTGGTGTCATTGAACTATCAGTTTGGTAAGATGCTGATAAATACTGTGTCTGGAAATTGTCTTCAAAGAAAACATTGTCTTGACAGAGGGTCTCAGAGTTACAAACTTCAGAAAAATTTCCCTTAATAGTACCACTCTCTAAATTACTATTTTGTCTTTCTGCTGCTAACAAGGTTTGCAGAAATTCGTTTTCATCCTGTAGGTCACAGGCTGACATCAGGTGAGGATCAGGGTTACAGATGGAATGAAAATCTAACATAGAAGGATCAGCCAACCACAGGGAATAATATTCAGCACGTAAAAGTCTATTTTGTTCCATGAATCGATCTCCGGAGTCCAAGGACTTTCTAATATGTTGTACGGAACTGCGCTGCCTTGGTAATGGATGTCTACCAACATGCGCAGATTTTCTGGTTCTGATGCTAAACATCTTGACAAGGACTGACTTGGGGAGTTTTGAGAAAAAAATAAATGGTAGCTAACTGAATGCAAAGAAACCTCAAAAGTGACCCTGGAAATGTGGGTTGGTCATTCTGTCAGGGACTGTCCGGGACTATGTCGGGAACACAGTCAGGGACTTGGGCAAGGACTGGGTAGAAAACGTACACAGAAAGTGTAGTACAGCGCTGCCCAGGATCACACAGGAAGTCAGAGGAGAAAAAGGGATCCAAAGGGAAGCCTGTTCAAGTGAACAAGATGGGTGAGACTCAGAAAGGACAGGCACTCATGAGGCGGCTCAGCATTCAGAATCACTACACCCAGGATGGATGTGCAATACACTTATATATAAAACAACATTAACAATAAAGGGAATGTGGGGTAAAGCACTCGGGAGCTCCACACGGTAAGACTGAAGGTCAGTAAGTTCCTCACCCACAATTGCTGTTACAGATACTGACTGTAAATACCAACATATAGGATATGCATGCAAAGGCAGGGTCTGTGGAGCTGATACCAATGGTGATGTTATAAATGCAACTCAAAGACAATACTCACAGTGAACAAGAAACACCACCTAGGAAGTCAGCTGTGCCCATGGATCCTGGCGATCAAACAGGAACACGCAAGGCAGTAACAGCAAGGAGGTAGAACTAAACACAAGCACAATAGACAAGGAGCTAGCAAGGAGGAGTGCTTAACAGGAAAGGAAAGAAATCACAGGGCACACTTGGCAGAAAGCAAGTAACAAACATACAAGGTAATAGAAGCAAAACAGCAGAATAGAAAGACAGCAAACTAGGAACTGGAACCAAGGAAATGAGAAGAAAGGCAGGGAATGGAAAAGGATATACAGAAGGGGAGGCTACAAGGGTATACTAGAATAGTGCAGGTTCAGGAATCAAGAAAACAAAAGTAGCATTGAAGGCAGTGCTGGGGCAGGAACAAGAATTGAGCTAAGGCTCAGGAGTCAAGGTAGCACTGCAGGCAGTGCTAGTTCAGGAACAGGGAATTACTAAAGCTTCAGGAGTTAAGGTAGCACTGCAGGCAGTCCTAGTTCAGGAACAAGGAAAACAGCAGCAGGTCAGGAACAAGGAATGCTAAGGCTCAGAAGTCAAGGTAGCACTGCAGGCAGTGCTAATTCAGGAACAAGGAAAACAGCAGCAGGTCAGGAACAAGGAATGCTAAGGCTCAGAAGTCATGGGAATACTGCAGGCAGTGCTAGTTCAGGAAGAAGGGAAACTGCTGCAGTTCAGGAACAAGGAATAACGAAAGCTCAGGAAACACTGGAAACAAGGATATCAAAAGCTCAGGAAACACTGGAAACAAGGGTTGGTCTCACCGGTACACAGCTACAATGACCAACACTGGACTGAAGGGAGCTGGGGCTTAAAAGAGCTCACAGTAATCACATGCATCAGATGTGAGCAGGCTAGCAGCAGCCAGCCACAGGTGAGCTGAATTCCTCCATCCATCCTTGGCCTGCAGAGGTGGAGACAAAGCAGTGAGCAGGGAATTCTAGGTAATGGAGTTTCCGGCATGAGCAGGCTGGCTTCTACAAAACCCGGCATGGATTGGGAATGGATGGCCATTTCCAAGTAGAGTCCAAATGGCTAGAAGTCAGTATGCACATGAAGGGGAGGGTCTGGAAGCTTATTAGAACACTGGAGAGTCCCACAATTCAGCCCCCTGGTGGTGGGCACAAGAGCACAGGGAGTGAATCGTGACAGAATCTTCCAGTTTAACACTTCTAGACAACCGACTAAGCATTCTGCCGTATGAAGCTCGTATAATAGTGGCAGGCGATTTTAATGTAACAATAGAACCATTGAATCGCTGTGCCTCAACTATAACCGATGAGGAGTACGACCTATGGAATATCCCAAAACTAGGCATCCCACAAGCAAATAAATGTTCAGTCCTGGCTCTACAACTGATGGGTATTACACTAAGATCAGGGCTGAGAGCCCGTAATGGGAGATCCCCATCCAATCAAAAGGGAGCTATGACCTACAAACGTGAGAACAGCTGTAGCAGAATTGATTATATATTTCTCTCACTGCAATTATGGGCACATATGGGCGACATGACGGTAGTAGAAAGGGGAGACAGCGACCAGAAATGCAAAGAAACTGGAACTTATGGGGCTATCAAAACCTTGTCTAGAAACAGTAAACCCCAATGCCTTGGGGAATGCAGTCCTTTCTAACAATAAAAAGGATTTAAGGTGGGAGCATGCCCTGGTCCATCCTGAAATTTCGGAACAGGTATACACTGGCGCAGGCACTACCATGAAGACAATCAGCAAACTGCTTGAGGATGGAACAGCCCCAAACCAAATTGTAGAAGTCCATGAAAGCTGATTTGCACAGATGAGAGACCTGTTCTCTAGGGAACATAAGAATTCATCGAAAAATCATCCCAAACAGTTCACATAGTAAAATGCCAAGTGCAGGCCAGCAAAAGTCAATCTCCTGGGCGGTATAAAAGCAGGAGAACAAAGTCTTAGTCCAGAGGCTCGTAAAATCTACAAGGCTGAGTTAAAAAATGCATGTAATGACTGGGAAGCAAAGATGTGGGCTGATTTAACCTGCGCAGCAAAGCTAGGGGATTCAAAAGCATTCTGGGCCACTCTAGCACATGGCAACCACTGTGCAGTTAGCCAGTAACTATCCATATTGAGCCATGCAAATGGGTTCACCACTTCTCAGAGATATACACCACTCAGGCTACTAATGATCAAGGCGCTGAGATGAGTGGAACCTCTCTCATTACCATCCGGGGGCATACAGATATTCTTGAAATCTCTCTTGCAGACTCCTTACGGACAGTGAAATCAATAGTTCCTAATAAAGTCCCTGGCCCAGACAGCATTCTTTCCAACTCTTATGCCTCAGAACCTGATATTTGGGCCACATATTTAAATCTTATTACAAGGGCAATCATGAGGGGGGTCCCAATACCTGAGTCCTGTCATAGTGCAGAAATCGTCCCGATCTATATGGGACGATCCCAGGAACTACAGCCCAATCAGTCTTTTAGACGGGCTCCAAAAGATGTTTTGTCGTCAGATCTTGGGAAAACTAGCAGACTGGGCGTCGACACACAATATATTTACCAACCTGAAAGCAGGCTTTCGCCCCAAAGTAAGTACTCTAGATCAAATTTTTAGGTTCAATTTGATTTATTGGAAAACTCTTTTTCTAGGAAAAGGTCATCTATATGTTATTTTTGCTGACCTCAAGTCTGCCTTTAACTTGGCTCCAAGATTGAAACCCTGGGAAGTTCTTAGTAACATGGGAGTATCAACCAACATCCTAGACATTTTGATGAAGATTCATGAGAACAACTAAGCGCAGGTGAGATATGGGAAGAATGGAGAACAAACTGAAGCTTTTAAAATAGAGAAGGGAGTTAGGCAAGGATGTGTTTTAGCCTGACCCTCTTCTCCTTGTATATAAATGATCTGCCAAAAGTTTTGGATTTTCGAAACAATGATGCTCCAAGGGTTGGTGCTGTAAAATACCCAGTGCTACTATTTGCAGATGACACTCCGCTGATCTCAAAGACACCAAGAGATATCCAAGAAATTTTGAATCATTTCTTGCTGTTCTGTACCAATCAGGGTCTAGAGCTGAACACAAATAAGACTAAATACATGGTGTTCAACCCCTATAAATTTACTAGACCAAGAACAATGGCTAATAATACACCACTAGAGCAGGTTGCAAATTTTACCTATTCAGGGGTTACCATATCATTCAATCTTAGCTGGAAGGCGGAAATTAGCAAGAACGCACTAAAACTAGAGGAGGAGACTGGAGCTATTCTAAGGATGGCAAGGAAGCTAAAATCAACAAACGTAGCACCGGCTCTAGAGATATATAAAGTGAGAACAAAAAGCGCTGCCCTATATGGGGCCGAACTTTGGGGCCATACTGCTATCAACGAGCTATCAGTTGTAGAGAACAAATTCCTTAAGCATCTAACGAACCTTCCATATAGTTCTCCAGCTCTTCTACTAATGCAATACATGGGCCTATAACCCATTTCATTCACTATCCAGCTGAGACCACTACTATTTTGGCACAGGATAGTTCGAACCCTATAGAGCACCCCTTAGAGAGATCCTAAAACTCCTGGACATTTAAGAATTCCTTGGCTGTCAAATGTGAGAAAAACACTCCGGCTCTTAAATCTCGAAAACCTTTGGGACTGTCCAGATGATTTACATTAGATTCCAAGGCACTCAATAAAAGAGCGATGCAGAGATATTTCTGGGGTGCAACAGTTAAAGATTACAAATCTGGGAGTCTAACAGATCAATTCCTTGACCACAATATTGTCCCTCTTTATGAACCTACACTAGATGTCATCCAGGGTTCCCTCCCCAGACAGTTATATTTGAAGTTTAGATAGGGGACCTTGCCTATACTTGAGTTTACAGCCATATGGGCAAAAACAAAGAGTCCCAACACCTCCTGCCCTGCGTGCGATAACACTCCTGAATCTCTAGAACATCATATATTTTTTTGTGAGGCCTATAAATTCCCAAGAAGAAAGTGGGTCATCCCATTATGTAATTCATTAGGTATAAGGTCCCTCCATCCAGCCTTGAGAATAATGAAAACTGGCACACACGAGGTGATCGTTGTCAGTATAGCCAAATGTTTATATGCTGCATGGATAAATCGCAGTCTGAAGAAGGAATGCCACTTGGGCAACTAACCTTAACCAACTCCACGACATTTGAAATGTGGGAAGAACTAACCCAGAACAGTGCATGAAAAAAAAAATACTAACCAGAGTACAACAAAAAGTATCGCTGTGGGTTCTAGTTTAGCTTAGGAAGTGCTTCTATAAAGGCTTTTTTCAGTTTGATACTATTTTATTTTAGTATATAGTTTAATGAAGTGCAACAATAAGTTTGAAAGGCTGATGTTAACTCGTCACACCTATAACATTTAGGAAACATAGCAAGAGACATAGCAAGAGATGCTTTCCCCAAAAACCTAAATCATGAATTATTGTGTATAGCGAAACTGCGCCAAATTTGATCTTATACATATAAGCTCGAAAGGTTGCTGCCAATTTGACCTTACCTTTCCCTATAAAATAGACTCATGCAGGGCAATAGGAAGTGGAACGATATTGCTAGTTTGATGTTCTTTTTAACCCTCATGAAATACAACAAGCAACGCACTCTCTAGAAACTCAAAATGATGCTGCTAATGCAATATCTTTTATATATAACATTTATGAAATACAATAAGAAATGCACTTTCCAGAAATTCAAAATATGAACTGTTATATATTGAGAGACTGCCCTAAATTGATACTATAAGGGCAATGTAATGCTGGTATGATAAATGATTGGATTTTTAATCATTCTATTTTAGCAAATGCGTCAATTATACGAATGCTTTATAGATTTTACTTACAACCTGAAGTCTCATAATAACTATCTGGAGGGCATGGTGGACCCGTCTTCGACTCCATTTCTGGTCTCTTATTGAGGTTTTTTGCTGTCTGGTATCAGAGGAAGAAGGGAGGCTTATCAAACTGTAACTGCTTCCGAATAAACATATTTTGGTCTGAATCTGCTATAGTAAGCACCATAATGAACTATGTTCATACCTCTGTATGTTTTATGTGACTTTATTGTTTTATATTGTGCTTTTATGGTTCCCTGAACCGAAATAAAGTGATGTATGATGATGATGGATGGTGGAGACACTCTGACACATGTGGTTCAATAATATCTTAATTCACAATTGTATGGAAGTTTGAAATAGATTGCTGGTAGGCAGCGAGTGCTCCTAATGTTTGACAAATGACGTAACTGAAGTACAGGCAGAAAAAGTGGTGTGTGTGTGTATATATATATATAGTGGCTAAGGGAGCATGAAGAGGCTTCTGACATAATGTTTGATGACAATGCAACGGCTCAACGGTCATCAGTGATGTCATGAGTGATGTCAATGACTATGTCATGAGTGATGTAATATGTGAGGTCATAAGCAGTGCATTTCGGGGGCGCGAGTTATAGTTAGCTTAGCTAACTAAAAACTGCTGAATTTCTCTGTTTTTGTATGAGTGAAATATCAGCCTAACTATAACGTCCCTGCAACCTTTGGTTTTTTCAGTGAATATCTAAGGTTTTTTAAATCAATTTCCTAACTATAACAGCCCTGTAACCTTTGTTTTTTTCAGTGAATTTCTAAGGTTTTTTAAATGCTAATTTCTAACTATAACTTACCTGTAACCTTTGATTTTTTTAGTGAATTTCCTTGTTTTTTTAAGTAGCAATGGTCTTTGCAGAATGGTGAGGAAAGGGGCGGGGCCTCTGACCAGCTCTCAGAAATCACGCTGAGTAGGACTTATAGAAAGTACCAGGAGGGCATCTTGGTCCCCAAGGTCCTTTAGATCCGGGGGGCGTGGCTTGAGCCCGATTCCGAGATGGCTGCTCTGTGGCGAGGCTCCGACGGCGGGACGAATAATCCGCCATAAATCCGTACAAACAGTCCCCTTGGAACCCCAAGAAGGCGCCGCAGTGCCCAGGAAGCGTTCTGGCACACATATTTTCTAAAGATTCACGGGCGGCGGCCACCAACTCTCCGAACTTTAGGGAGACGAACGGCGGAGGAGCTCAGAGCGGCATTGGAGGCGGAGTGAGTCAGGCCGTTGGTCCCAAGAGAGCCAGCTGCATGGAGCGGAGTCTCCGTGCGACATTCTCGGGAGAAGGAGGAACCCCGGGCCAAGGTGGGCAGCAGCGAGGAACGTGGGGGCCGGCTCGAACAACACACATTGTCGGAGATAGAACCGGAGGTGCCGGGGCTACATCAAACCCTGAGGCGGCGCGGAGGCAGACCGGCAGAAGGTAACGGTTGGGGGAGCTCCACTGAGTCCAGCTCTTCCACCCCCCCTGGAAAAACAGAGGCCCTAAGGGCGCTGCGCAGAGAACTCTTACCTCACAAGCGCAGCCGAAGCCCGGGACCGTCCAGAAGCCCCGAGGTGACGTCTGCTTGGGCCCTCGGGCGGACAACCCGGGGACATAGAGGATTGACGCCTGCCGACACTCTGGCATGTGCACGGCAGGGATGAACAGCTGGGCACAGAGTGAGCTGCAGAACACGAGAAGTGACTTTGAGGCCTTGTGTCGACTGGAAGCCTTGGTGGGGCAACTGCTTGGGCCCTCGCTGGGGTGAAGATCTGTGAGGCAGCCGCGGCAAGCACGGCGTGACTCAAATACGGGTGGTCGTCCCGTGAGCAGTGCGAACAGACAACCACCGGCGTCCAGGCAGGCACATGACGGAGGCGAGCTAATTGGCAATCCGTGTGCGGTGGAGTACTAGTACGCAACTGAGGACGAGTGTCTCGGTGGAATGACCACCTCGGCCCTCGTGAGGGTGAAGATTCGAGGGGGGGTCGCAGCGCACGTGGCGCAGCTCGGGGAGGGGTGGCCCCCCAAGAGCGGCATGGACTGGCATACCTGGGTGCCCAGTCAGGCACGCGGCAGCAACAAGAAGTCAAGCATTAAATGCGCTGCGGAAGCCCCGAGACCCCGTCGCGGTGCAACTGTGAACATGGGTAAAATGGACACAAAGCAGCCAAAGCTGGTGTTTGAGCAGCGCAGGACCCCCGGTGCCCCCCGGCCATCGAGGCCCCCCACCGGGACGCAGAATCATCAGATGCATCCCCGCCTGAGGCCGACATAAGAGAAATGTTCAGGGACCTGAAGCAATCACTAACTGCAATAGAATGCAAAATAGACTCTTTGTCAGATCGATTTGATCGTCTGAAGGAGAAGGTAACAAAACACGAGGAGCGCCTTGAACAAGTAGAGCAACCTCCTCCACGGTTGAGGACGAAGGAATGGGAAACCGCGAAAAGTTCCTCAAAATGGAGAAGGTACTGGAGGTAATTCGACAGAAAAATGAGGACTTGGAGGCCAGGTCACGTCGAAATAACCTACGCATCACTGGAGTGCCTGAGTCCACGGCCATGGCGCGAGTAGAGGACTATGTAGAGGAGTTGCTGCGTTCCACCTTTGGCGAGTCCCTAGCCCCCCTGTGCATCGTAGAGCATGCCCACCGCACTCTTGGACCTCGCCCCCCCCAGGGCGGCGGCCAGATCCATAATTGCGTGCCTACTCAATTATCGCGACAGGGACACGGTACTCCGCCGAGCCAGAGAAATGCAAAATGTGACGTATCAGGGGAACGCAATATCTTTTTACCCGGACTTTACTCTGGCAGTCCAGGCGGCCCGCAAAGACTTCTCCCCATCAAGCGCAACCTCCAGCAACCTGACATAAAATACTCGCTCATCTACCCCGCCAAGCTTAGGATATTCCACGCAGGGAAGACAACCTTCTTCACGGACCCCAAAAAGGCCGAGCGCTATGGGAAGGACCTATGTCTGGCCCAAAGAATCGAACACCACAGAACAGACTCGGAGGAAGGGGGCCACGCTAGCGACAACGATTAATACGCGGACGTGATGGACACACCAGAAGATGCCCCCCTTTGCGATTACATAGTTGGGTCCGAACAGCTTGAAACAAGGAGTCTGAGCTCCAAATACGTATCCTTTGTATTAGTAGTGCAATGTAAGAACTGTTAACCTAACTATTTGAAAATGACTGATTTGATATATTTGGGCGTCCCGCTGTTCGGCCCCTGCAGGTGGTCGGGTTGGGCTCTGCTCTTGCCCCCTGGGGATGATTCCTTGTCAATGTATAACGTTTTTCCACTGTTGGGTTAAGGGGTTAACTGGGGAACACGCTCAGCCTGTTTGGGGGGCTGGAGTGGGTGGGGGGTGGGGGTATTTTGTGTTTTTCACAATCATGTTTGATTGTACTGTACTAGTTCCCCTTCCCATCTTTCCTGATCTCTTCCTCCCCGTTCCCTATCACATGATGCATGGCACTGTGCACTGTTTGCCGAATTGACGTATAATGCGCTGGGTCCCTTGCTCACTTTGCCACTGGATTCAAGCAAGCCTGGCTGATGATGGCTGGAATGCCAGAAACCGGTCCTAGGATGCTTGTTTCCGGTCCAGGGAAGACATGGCTTGGCAGTTCGGGCTGGACTGTTCCCATGAGGCACAGGGTCAGACTGATTTGCATATGGCCATGTCTGAACTGGGGTGGTGGAGTGAGCTAAAGAATGATGATGGATTAAACCCAGATCAGTTGACTGGGGGTGAATGTTTGATTGGCTCAAACGTTCCGTCCATCATCCCCTTTTGTATCGTATAATGCGCTAGGACCAGGATTAAATGTATGTCTTGGAATGTTCGTGGTCTTAACAACGCAAGACCAGAATAGTGGCTGTGCAACTCGACAGGCACAAAGCAGACATTGGTTTCTTGCAGGAGCTACATTTAACCCAGCATACACAGGAGCGCTTGTGGGTAGGGTGGGTGGGCGAAAAGCACATAGCAAGCTACTCCAACTATGCACGCGGGTGGCCATCATCATTAGAAAAGGGCTGCACTGGCGCACACGCGCATCGATCATAGACAAATTAGGCAGATATGTCATGCGTGCAGGTACACTAGGTGGTCACCCGATCAGGCTCATCTCCGTTTACGGGCCAAACATTGATGATCCTGCTTTTTTTGCAGAAGTTTGGAGGGTGGCGGACTCCCTCGGTCCTGGGGCTATAATTTGGGGCGGGGACTTTAACGTAGCACTGGATGACACCAAAGACAGGTCTCGCGACTCCCGGCACCCCCACCCCCGCGCGGCAGCGCAGCTCCAGGCCATAATCCGGGATGGACAGCTGGCAGACATCTGGCGCCACAGCCACCCTGACGTGACGAGCGGCACGTGCATGACATCAGCGGGGCCCTCGTGGTCGCGCTTAGACTACTGGTTGATTTCTTGCAATTCAGCGGCCTGGGCAGTGCAGGTTCGGCACCTGCCGCGTACCCTTTCCGATCACGCCCCGATAATGCTGGTGCTGGAGGTCCCGGATTATCCTACAAGGGCCTTTGCCTGGATGCTCCAGTTGGGTGCGCTCAGAGACCAGGTGTTTCGTGAAACTATACGGCAGGCGATAACTAACTACTTCTGTGACAATGAGGGCTCAGTAGATTCCCCTTCAACTCTTTGGGAAGCTTTCAAAACAGTCATACGGGGGAGTGCATAGCGAAGCAGGCGGGAGTGCTCAGGTCCCTGAGGGGAGACCTTCACAAATTAGAAAAAGACATCGGAGCCCTCGAGCGGGAATTCTTCTCTCGCAAGAACTCTAACACGCTCAACAAAATACGCGCTAAGATGGACGAGTTTCAGGAAGTGGCCCACAGAGAAACACTTTTCCTTGGTAAAGAAACTAGGGCGCGGCGATACGGCGAGGGAGACCGCGCCGGTAAAACCTTGGCAGGGTTACTTAGGAAACCCTGGGCCAGAGAGTACATTCCCGAGCTGCGATCTGCAGATGACGAGCTAGTGGTTGGCCAGAAAGCCGTTCAGGAGGAATTGGCCTCTTTTTTCACAGCTCTCTACCGCGCCCAGCCAAACCCAGATGCTTCTGGGGTGGAGGAATTTCTCAACACCCTGCAGCTATTATGGCTTGACGATACCAAAGGGGATGATGGACGGAGCGTTTGAGCAAATCAAACACTCACCCCCAGTCAACTGATCTGGGTTTAATCCATCATCATTCTTTAGCTCACTACTCCACCCCAGTTCAGACATGGCCATATGCAAATCAGTCTGACCCTGTGCCTCATGGCCCGAACTGCCAAGCCATGTCTTCCCTGGACCGGAAACAAGCATCCTGGAACGGTTTTTAGGTCGAGCCTCGAGTAGCGCGCAAGCGCTGCTCTGGCGAGACTTTAAGTAAGGGGTTTCAGAAGCTGACCACACGCTCGTGCGTCGTGGCCTTTTCGGGCGGTTACGCGCAAGCAAAAGGCCATGGTGCACGAGCGTGTGGTCACGCCTGCTGCTCGCAAGCGCACAAGCGCGCGCGACGTGCACTACAGCGCGTGAATACCCTCCCCCTCCTCCCACTCCCTCCTCGTCAGCTTCATTTTCCTTTCACTTTCGCACCGCGCGGCCGTGTCACTTTCACGGCCGCGCGGCTATCAGCTTCATTTTTTTATTTTTTTTTATTAACTTTCAGCGCGAGGTGCGCGCACCACTCGCGTCGCCCCCCCTCCTCCCCGCGCGTGCCTTCAAATGCTTATTAGGTCGAGCCTCGAGTAGCGCGCAAGCGCTGCTAGGCGAAGACTTTATGTAAGGGGGTTTCCAAAGCTGACCAAACGCTCGTGCGTCGTGGCCTTTTTCGGGCGGTTACGCGCGCAGGGCCGACATCTGTTTCCCATTATCGTGCCCAGACGCGTGCACGATAATTGGAAACATATGCCGGCCGTGCGGGGAAAAGGCCATGACGCACGAGCGTCTGGTCAGCTGAGCAGGCTGCCGCGCTCGCTCGCCCCCGCTCCTCCGTTTCGATTCCGTGCTTGTTCTGTAAATCGACAGTCAGTAATTTGGGTATCAGCGACACTCGTTACTAACATAACTGCTTACAAGAAATTCATTTCTAAAGTAGAGATGAAATGGTACCTGCAGACGAATGCTAAAATGAACATTAACGTTGCATTACAATACAACACTTACATTAACTGTAACAGTTGCTAAATTTGAACTCATTTGAGCCTTTTTTTTAAAGAAACTTAAGGCAGGCTCCCTCACTAGTGGCGCAAAACAAAACTGAATATTTGTGCAGTGAACCGTGCCAGCACTGGTGCCGTACAAAGAAAGAAACAAAGATTAGTTGTAACTGAAAAATAAACAAAGGAAGCACGGTAGTCAGTCTAGAAATCTCAAATTGTCTTCCGTCAGGTAGATGTGGTTTATGTAAACATGGAATACAAAGAGATCTGATTGTTGTACTGTCCCGCACACGCTTTCGTGTTAAGCGATGTTACAGACTTGAACGACGCCGCGCCCCTTATTGCAGATACCGGCCCGACCGGAGCCCAACAACGTGGGCAGCAGCCAGCATGTTCTGCCCATTCAGCCAGCAATGGGCCGGCTCAGTCATCCGACTGGTCGCCGGGGACGCACCGTGACCAGGTCCACGTATCGATCACTCTGAGCACCCTGAGGAAGCAATACGCAGCGAAGAGTACTCCTTACTCGCTCTTCCCCTTCAGAAGCGCGGCAACAACCTGGCTGGCCTGCCTGGGCGGAGGTATGCTCCTCGTACACGACTCGCCCGCCCCAGAGGCAATTTCAGTAAATGCCCACGGGCTCCAAAATGAGCAGTGTGCACCGAAGCGTCCGCGGGCGTATTGGACAGAGGCGCGTGCGGAAAGCTCGTCCAATCAGTACTTCCGAATCATGTGCGGTGCACCAGTATTGGCTAAAATGGCTCCAATCCTAGATCACCTTACACATTAGCAGAACCCCCCCCAGTACTCCCAGACGACTCTCACAGTATGTTTAGTTGTGGGATTGGTGGTATGCGACCCGGAAGTGCTGAAATTACGTTAAAAGATCAATAACGGACATTAGGCTGAATTCGCGGACCGACCGTGTAAGTACCGTACAGGTGGACAGTTGACACGTGGTAGCAGTAAAGGCGGTATCTGGTGAGTAGAATTGACACTTGAGCATGGCTGACATTCCTCCCAACCAACGTAACCCGCCAAAGGCATGCATGTATGTGTACCTACGTTTTGAAGGCTTCTCGGGCATTCCTTCCTGTCAACACCAAAACGTGCTGATAAAATTGACAGTAGTCTAATTTCCCTTGAATGTAACGGGCCCAGTTCTTAACATTTGCGCGACGCACTCTGTATTATGCACACCATAATCCTGCTTTCAGCACTTGGGGTCAAGGTACAGTTGATACGTTGTTCAGACTTGCCAAAGTACACTTCCAGCCCTGGGCTTTCATTTGATAAATTAATGTATTTTGGATCGTGGATTGTTACCATTGATCCAGATACCATACGATTCTAATGATTTATATTAGGACTGAAGCTCGGGTCTAGAAATGGCAGTGGCGCTGAAGGAGTCGGAAGCGATAAGGCAGAGTATCCGGTACTGCGACGGTGATACTGCAAACGTTTGAGGTGTATCTTGTCGGTGTTTTATTGAGCCAAGAATATTCTGAGGGCATGAACATGATTTGGTTTTTGCAGAAAAGTGTTGGTGTATATCATGAGTGTACCTGCCACTGCCCCCCCACCCCTCACCCATCCACTCCGAACAGGTTAACCTTACTGGTGAGTGCCCATTTGGGAATCTTGAAACTGGTCTGTCATGGGTGCCCTGTGGTGGCGTTGGAGAAGGCGCTTGCGCAATATCATTTTGCAGCATTAGTGACAGTCTCTGGTGGGTACCTGTGTTTTAGTACCATGGATAGTCTCGTGTGACTGTTAGATCTGACCGCTCTATTTGTGACCTAATGTAGCCACAGGGGCAGTCTCAAGTCAAGGACTGCGATAGGCAGTGATGCAAATGCTTCACTTATTAAATGATATTTCCATGGAGGCTACCGTAACGATGACCACCCGAGACAGTGTGCACAGGTGCAGGAACGTCCCTTAGTGCCCGTCACTAAAGCTCCTGTGTGTGCCGATGTAAGCCTCACACCCATCAGCAAGGGTAGATAGCAGTCTTATGATACCGCTGATTTTCCCAAGGACTAACCCTGCAAGTGTTCTGGGGTCAACCCCTGATGAGTGCCCACTGCAGTTTTTCGTGAGTGCATTTAGTGGTCCTGGCACCCAGTGGGACTCAGCTGTTCCTTGATGCTTTCTAATGGGTACGTCATGCCGTGCACCACAATGGACTCAGATGTCCGCTCCTCATTGATACAAGAGACATCCTTGGCAGCAGCGTATGTAATGTAACACACAGACTTTAGATTGTAATGAAAGGAAATCTAGATTTGTAACGCGCGCTAATACCCGAGGGTGTGTTTTACGTATATTCTGCAATTTTTATCTTTTGTCTTCAGTCTTACTTGTTTCTTGGAGAGGTCAAGTCCTTCATTATAGTTTCAAATGTCGTTTATTTGAGTTGATATGTCAGTGCCTATGCCACTGTGTGCAATAGGGATTGGAGAGTCGCATTCTCTCCCTCCGAAGGCTTCAACATGTCTGGTTTTGCAGGTTATACTATTTGATGAGCTGGCACACAACTTACCAGCAAATCGCTGCCCGCAATGCATGTGTACTTTATTGACAGCGTTCACATTTTTTATGCTCATGTCACTTTCTGAACTGCCATAAAATGCATCCACCAATACTTAGTAAACAAGCATTTGCAATGCAATAGGTCTCGCATTATTAAAGTTTGAGCTATTGGTGTTGCAGTAGCTCAAACTTTAATAATGCGAGACCTATTGCATTGCAAATGCTTGTTGGCTATTCAGCCGTCATCAGCCAGGCTAGCTTGAATCCAGTGGCAAAGTGAGCAAGGGACCCACGTCTGGGCATACCCTGCCAACTTAGGGCGAACAAAGCAATACCAAAGGGGATGATGGACGGAGCGTTTGAGCAAATCAAAGACTCACCCCCAGTCAACTGATCTGGGTTTAATCCATCATCATTATTTAGCTCACTCCACCACCCCAGTTCAGACATGGCCATATGCAAATCAGTCTGACCCTGTGCCTCATGGGAACAGTCCAGCCCGAACTGCCAAGCCATGTCTTCCCTGGACCGGAAACAAGCATCCTGGAACCGGTTTCTGGCTATTCAGCCGTCATCAGCCAGGCTAGCTTGAATCCAGTGGCAAAGTGAGCAAGGGACCCACGTCTGGGCATACCCTGCCAACTTAGGGCGAACAAAGCGATACCAAAGGGGATGATGGACGGAGCTTTGAGCAAATCAAACACTCACCCCCAGTCAACTGATCTGGGTTTAATCCATCATCATTCTTTAGCTCACTCCACCACCCCAGTTCAGACATGGCCATATGCAAATCAGTCTGACCCTGTGCCTCATGGGAACAGTCCAGCCCGAACTGCCAAGCCATGTCTTCCCTGGACCTGAAACAAGCATCCTGGATCCGGTTTCTGGCTATTCAGTCGTCATCAGCCAGGCTAGCTTGAATCCAGTGGCAAAGTGAGCAAGGGACCCACGTCTGGGCATACCCTGCCAACTTAGGGCGAACAAAGCGATACCAAAGGGGATGATGGACGGAGCGTATGAGCAAATCAAACACTCACCCCCAGTCAACTGATCTGTGTTTAATCCATCATCATTCTTTAGCTCACTCCACCACCCCAGTTCAGACATGGCCATATGCAAATCAGTCTGACCCTGTGCCTCATGGGAACAGTCCAGCCCGAACTGCCAAGCCATGTCTTCCCTGGACCGGAAACAAGCCTCCTGGAACCGGTTTCTGGCTATTCAGCCGTCATCAGCCAGGCTAGCTTGAATCCAGTGGCAAAGTGAGCAAGGGACCCACGTCTGGGCATACCCTGCCAACTTAGGGCGAACAAAGCGATACCAAAGGGGATGATGGACGGAGCGTTTGAGCAAATCAAAGACTCACCCCCAGTCAACTGATCTGGGTTTAATCCATCATCATTATTTAGCTCACTCCACCACCCCAGTTCAGACATGGCCATATGCAAATCAGTCTGACCCTGTGCCTCATGGGAACAGTCCAGCCCGAACTGCCAAGCCATGTCTTCCCTGGACCGGAAACAAGCATCCTGGAACCGGTTTCTGGCTATTCAGCCGTCATCAGCCAGGCTAGCTTGAATCCAGTGGCAAAGTGAGCAAGGGACCCACGTCTGCGCATACCCTGCCAACTTAGGGCGAACAAAGCAATACCAAAGGGGATGATGGACGGAGCGTTTGAGCAAATCAAAGACTCACCCCCAGTCAACTGATCTGGGTTTAATCCATCATCATTATTTAGCTCACTCCACCACCCCAGTTCAGACATGGCCATATGCAAATCAGTCTGACCCTGTGCCTCATGGGAACAGTCCAGCCCGAACTGCCAAGCCATGTCTTCCCTGGACCGGAAACAAGCATCCTGGAACCGGTTTCTGGCTATTCAGCCGTCATCAGCCAGGCTAGCTTGAATCCAGTGGCAAAGTGAGCAAGGGACCCACGTCTGGGCATACCCTGCCAACTTAGGGCGAACAAAGCAATACCAAAGGGGATGATGGACGGAGCGTTTGAGCAAATCAAACACTCACCCCCAGTCAACTGATCTGGGTTTAATCCATCATCATTCTTTAGCTCACTCCACCACCCCAGTTCAGACATGGCCATATGCAAATCAGTCTGACCCTGTGCCTCATGGGAACAGTCCAGCCCGAACTGCCAAGCCATGTCTTCCCTGGACCGGAAACAAGCATCCTGGAACCGGTTTCTGGCTATTCAGCCATCATCAGCCAGGCTAGCTTGAATTCAGTGGCAAAGTGAGCAAGGGACCCACGTCTGGGCATACCCTGCCAACTTAGGGCGAACAAAGCGATACCAAAGGGGATGATGGACGGAGCGTTTGAGCAAATCAAACACTCACCCCCAGTCAACTGATCTGGGTTTAATCCATCATCATTCTTTAGCTCACGCCACCACCCCAGTTCAGACATAGCCATATGCAAATCAGTCTGACCCTGTGCCTCATGGGAACAGTCCAGCCCGAACTGCCAAGCCATGTCTTCCCTGGACCGGAAACAAGCATCCTGGAACCGGTTTCTGGCTATTCAGCCGTCATCAGCCAGGCTAGCTTGAATCCAGTGGCAAAGTGAGCAAGGGACCCACGTCTGGGCATACCCTTCCAACTTAGGGCGAACAAAGCGATACCAAAGGGGATGATGGACGGAGCGTTTGAGCAAATCAAACACTCACCCCCAGTCAACTGATCTGGGTTTAATCCATCATCATTCTTTAGCTCACTCCACCTCCCCAGTTCAGACATGGCCATATGCAAATCAGTCTGACCCTGTGCCTCATGGGAACAGTCCAGCCCGAACTGCCAAGCCATGTCTTCCCTGGACCGGAAACAAGCATCCTGGAACCGGTTTCTGGCTATTCAGCCGTCATCAGCCAGGCTAGCTTGAATCCAGTGGCAAAGTGAGCAAGGGACCCACGTCTGGGCATACCCTGCCAACTTAGGGCGAATAAAGTGATACCAAAGGGGATGATGGACGGAGCGTTTGAGCAAATCAAACACTCACCCCCAGTCAACTGATCTGGGTTTAATCCATCATCATTCTTTAGCTCACTCCACCACCCCAGTTCAGACATGGCCATATGCAAATCAGTCTGACCCTGTGCCTCATGGGAACAGTCCAGCCCGAACTGCCAAGCCATGTCTTCCCTGGACCGGAAACAAGCATCCTGGAACCGGTTTCTGGCTATTCAGCCGTCATCAGCCAGGCTAGCTTGAATCCAGTGGCAAAGTGAGCAAGGGACCCACGTCTGGGCATACCCTGCCAACTTAGGGCGAACAAAGCGATACCAAAGGGGATGATGGACGGAGCGCTTGAGCAAATCAAACACTCACCACCAGTCAACTGATCTGGGTTTAATCCATCATCATTCTTTAGCTCACTCCACCACCCCAGTTCAGACATGGCCATATGCAAATCAGTCTGACCCTGTGCCTCATGGGAACAGTCCAGCCCGAACTGCCAAGCCATGTCTTCCCTGGACCGGAAACAAGCATCCTGGAACCGGTTTCTGGCTATTCAGCCATCATCAGCCAGGCTAGCTTGAATCCAGTGGCAAAGTGAGCAAGGGACCCACGTCTGGGCATACCCTGCCAACTTAGGGCGAACAAAGCGATACCAAAGGGGATGATGGACGGAGCGTTTGAGCAAATCAAACACTAACCCACAGTCAACTGATCTGGGTTTAATCCATCATCATTCTTTAGCTCACTCCACCACCCCAGTTCAGACGTGGGTCCCTTTGCTCTAACGCTCCGTCCATCATCCATTTTGGTATCGCTTTGTTCGCCCTAAGTTGGCAGGGTATGCCCAGACGTGGGTCCCTTGCTCACTTTGCCACTGGATTCAAGATAGCCTGGCTGATGAGGGTTTTGAACCCGAAACCGGTCCCAGGATGCTTGTTTCCGGTCCAGGGAAGACATGGCTTGGCAGTTCGGGCTGGACTGTTCCCATGAGGCACAGGGTCAGACTGATTTGCATATGGCCATGTCTGAACTGGGGTGGTGGAGTGAGCTAAAGAATGATGATGGATTAAACCCAGATCAGTTGACTGGGGGTGAGTGTTTGATTTGCTCTAACGCTCCGTCCATCATCCCTTTTGGTATCGCTATTATGGCTTGAGGCGGGCCACAGAGCCTACCTTGACGAACCTTTTACAGAGGAGGAGGTGGTTGGTGTTATTTGGGCCCGCCCTGCCGGGAAGACTCCGGGCCTTGATGGCCTCCCCACTGCCTTCTACAAAGAGTATGCCAACCTGCTGGCACCATGCCTGATTGATATGTACCAAGACTCAGTAGAGCGCAGGATACTTCCCCTGTAGCTCCGGGAAACCGTTATCGTTACAATTCTTAAACCAAGCAAGGCCCGTTAAGATGCGATTCGTACCGCCCACTCTCCATGATAAACGTGGACAATAAAATCTTGGCGAAATTGATAGAGGCGCGTCTTCTCCCATTGCTCCCTATGGTGCTCCGCCCGGACCAGTGCGGGTTTGTCCCCGGCAGATCCACTGCCCACAATCTTCGCACCCTCTTCGCTACGATGAAGGAGGTGGATTCGCAACAGCAAGCAGCAGCTATACTTCTAGACACCACTAAGGCGTTCGACTACCTCGAATGGCCTTACCTATTCACCCTGCTCAAACGCATAGGGCTCAGCCCTAAATTTATTCATTTAATAACCATGCTTTATTCGCTTCCCACGGCCCGCATCAGGATTAACGGTGTAATAACGGCCCCATTTTCCGATCTCCCACGGCACGCGGCAGGGGTGCCCTCTATCGCCCCTGCTTTTTGCCATAGCCATGGAGCCTTTGGCGGCCAGGCTGCGGCAGCACCATGCTTGCAGAGGCCTTGCATTCACCCCTCGGGTGGTGCTGGTCTCACTATACGCGGACAACGTCATACTATATGTCAAGAACCCCAGCGACAACCTGGACCCCCTGATCAGAGAATTTGTGTGCTTCGGTGGCCTCTCGGGGATAGTCATTAACTGGTCCAAATCAGTGATATTCCCCCTCACGGAGGTCACAACGCAGACACAGACAGACTTCCCCCTACAGTGGATGCAAGACCCGGTGAAATATCTGGGCATATGGATCAGCCGTGACCCCGAAGAGTTGTGGCACTCCCATTATGGAAGGTTCATGGACTGGCTGGAACAGCGAATAAAAAGATGGATCACGCTGCCCCTTTCCCTTGCCGGGAGGGTGGCCATAGCCAAGATGGTGGTGCTGCCCAAGCTCCTTTATCTCTTCACCAACATCCCACTCCCCCTCACATACTGCTTCAAGAAGCGGCTGCGCTCAAACATGATAGAGTTAGCATGGGCAGGCAAGCAGCCCGAGTTGCGTGGGAGGTGCTCACACTCCCATTTGAACAAGGTGGGCTTGGGGCACCGGATTTCGACCTGTATTACTGGTGCGCACAGGAGCAATTTGCATTCCACTGGATATACCCAACTCAGTTCATGGCCCATACTGCTGCGGAACATGACCAGGTGTCTCCGGTTCCCCTTCCTGCGACTCTATATCAACCAAGGCCCAGACCTAGAAAGGAGATAGACACAGTGAGGTGCATGGTGAGAGCCTGGCAAAATATGCAAAAAAGGGCACAGCTTGATATTATGCACACCCCCTGGTCCCCTTGGTAAAGCACCCGTGCTTGTCTTTCCTTGCGGAGCCCGGCCCTTGCGCCAGACTGAGGGAAATGAAGCTCACAAAAATGGGAGATGTCTACGCGGACAGCACCAGATTAGGGAGGGACAGGAGCTTACCGTGCTATAACAAATGACATACTTCCAGCTGCGAGCCGCGCTGCGTGCCTATCACCCCTCCTTTCCTGAGGCGCCAGCTACTTTCCAAGTCCTAGAGAAATTTCTTAAAAATCCATCCCCGCGCAAGTTAATCACACGCCTCTACACAGACATGCAAAATACGCCACCGGTATGCACACCACGGGCCCAGCAGGAGTGGGAGGCAGAGCTGGGCATACCTATCACGCAGGAGCAGTGGACGTACTGCTGCACACAGGCATGAGCCCTCTCCCCGAATTATAGACTGCGCCTCATACATTTCAATTTCTTGCACCATACATATAGAACTCCTGCATGGCTGCGGCGACTAGGATTGGTCTCAGAGGCGCGCTGCCAGCGATGTAGGGCACCCGACACAATCTTTCTACACCTGTAAGAAACTGGCTCTATATATACTGCACCAAAGTGAGGTACAGTGTGTATAGAGTCCAAGGGTCTCCAGAGGTTTGGCAGAGGTTAAAGTTAGATAGAACCTTACTCTCTAAAGTGGTAGCTTGGTCGAGCAGTAAGGCAGTATCAGAGGACAGTGTAAAGCATTTGATGTACACACTCAGTCAGCAAATGAATCCACACACTCAAGAACTGAACTCTAGGCCAATTGTTTTGTATAAAAAATATACTGTTGTTTTATTTCTAGAACCAAGCAAGCCTGGCACAGGTAAGCATAAAAATACTTTTCAGTAGTAAATTACTTGTATGAACACAGTTCAAAATTGCAGTGTAACTTGTACTGGTTTTGGTTACAGTTTTAAGTAAGCAGTTTGCAACACATTGCAGTATAGTACATTCAATTGAATGGGCTTTTTAAGTAAAATGCAGTTAATTACTTTTCAGATTACTTTTGCTAACACAGGACTGGATCCTAGACATTTCCTGAAAACAGGTGAGTAAATGCGTTTTGGTTAAAGATATGATTTTTAAAGAATATTATTGCATTTCAAAAGTTGACACTTCGAAACTTTTTCACATAGAATCACCAATGTTATCCTATGGAAGGAAATTCAATTAGCCGGTAAGTTACTTTAACGTTACTTTTGTAATCCAGTGCTGGACTCCTAGATTCAGCACTGGGACCTTTACTTAAAACAGGTAAGTAATTACGTTTTCGTAGTTTGTACGATTTTTAAAGAATATTATTGTATTTCAAAAGTTGACACTTAGAAACTTTTTTACATAGAATCGCCAACGTTATCCTATGGGAGGAAATTCACTTTGCAGGTAAGTTAGGTTATCGATACTTTTTCTTACTCAGTGCTGGATCCTAGATTCAGCCCTGGGACATTTCCTGAAAACAGTTGAGAAAATGCGTTTTGGTTATTCGGCTGATTTTTAAGGAATATTTGCAGTTTTCAAACGTCGACACAGAAACTTTTTGGAAGAAAAAGTGTCAATGTTATCCTATGAGGAAAAATGAGTTATCGGTTTTGAGGTAAGTAATCGGTCGTTTGAGTTAGGGTTCTGGGGTTAGACTCAGGGGTCTCCCAGGGTCAGTGATGCACTGTTGTTGCACCCTCAGCGGCACTAGGGCGGCCGGGTGCAGAGTGTTGAGGCCCAATGTTATCCTATGGAGGATAGGGGACTCCGGTTGGTGGCTGCTGGCAAGCAGGCCACGGGGTTGTGGGAGCAAAGCTCCTAGGGTTAAGCTCAGGGCACGTTGGGGACCAAGTTAGCACCAAGGGGCACCCTCAGCGGCACTAGGGCGGCCGGGTGCAGGGTGCTGTTTTGAGGTCTGGGGCCCTGTTGATTTCAATGGAGATTCTCCGGGACAAAGAAACACTGCAGGCTCGGGGACGAGGACCTTCCAGGAGCAACCACCACTTCGAGGGGTAAGTTGGGATGTAGAGGGTTGGTTAGGCACCGTTGGTTTGGGCACACAAGGCCGTGGGGCGTCGGGTGCAGGGGTGCCTTAGGACGTCGGATTTTCTTACCCGCTCTGGTCGCGGTAGGGGGTCCTCTGGATTGAGGCTGCAGGTGTCGTCAGGAGGCTTAAGGCAGGTCAGGGGTCGCCGGATCTCAGGTCAGGATCGCCGGGGGACCTCCTCTGGGTATTTGCCCACTCGAGCTCGGGCCGGATTCGGCGGATGCAGAGTGTGCGCGATTCGCGGTTCCTGGCTGGCACCAGAAGCTGCAGTTCAAACACGTCCGTGTTCACGGGAGAAACAGCTTGGAAAGTGAAGGCAGGCAGGTCCTCCGGGGTTTTGAGGTTGCTGTCCGCTGGACACGCCGGGTTTTGCAGGAGCAGGTTCGAGGGGAGACAGGCTTGTAGGGCTGGGGCCAAGTCAGTGGGCGTCGTCCTCTTGTTAGCTCTGCACGGCTTCTCGTCCTTCTTCTTCTTCTTCCTTTTCTTGTTGTTGCTGGATCTGAGGAAGGAAGGTTCAGGGTGCCCCTAAATACTACATTTAGGGCGTTACAGGTAGGTAAAGGGCAGGGACCAATGGGTCCCTTCCCTGGGGTCGGTACACCCCTATTCTGCCACTCTCCAGTGGGAGGGGGGCAGGAGCCTGTCCCTGGTTGGCTGGGTCCCCCCATCCTCAAGATGGCGGGGACTCGAGGTTGTGCTTCACCTCGCCTCCCCCACCTTAGGGGTGGAGTTGGCAGAGGTGGGCACACCTCTCTTCCTCACTTGTTTTTCCCGCCGGTTCTCCCGCCCAAAGTGGGGGTAGAACCAGTGGGGACCAGTTGCTGGAAGCAGCAAATGGTCTGGAGAGGCTCACAAAGGCGGCATGCCTTTGAAGCTTCTCCTTTGTGAACCCTGCCCATCCTGGGGGAGGAGGCTTGGCACCTCGTCCCAGGATGTGCATTGTTTCAGGCCCCCCGAGAGCAGCAAGCTCTCGACCCAGGGGTCCAGAAACATGTCTGGTGGTGGCAGCCTAGGCAGCCACTCAGTCAGGTCACTGGAGGTTGGTCGAGTTTCAGGGGGCATCTCTAAGATGCCCTCTGTGGTGCATTTTACATTAAATCCCACACTGGCATCAGTGTGGGTTTAATGTGCTGAGAAGTTTGATACCAAACTTCCCAGTCTTCAGTGTAGCCATTATGGTGCTGTGGAGTTCGTAATGACAAACTCCCAGCACCATATACTCTTAATGGCAGCACTGCACTTACAGTGCCCAGGAATGGACCTGGGTACTGTAGGGGTACAGGGCTCATGCACCTGTACCCTCACCACTGGCATAGGGCACCCAGCTAGAGGGGTGACTGATGTATGCCAGGGCAGTGGTTTGTGGGCATGGCACACAGGGATGTGTGCCATGTCGACTCTTCACTTTGTTCTGCACCAAGACACGCAGTCTGCAAAGGCAGAGTGTGTGTGTCAGGGTACAGGGCCTCTAAGGGTGGCACAATAAGTGCTGCAGCCCTTAGAGGCCTTCTCTGGTCACAGTGCCCTGGGTACCTGTGGTACCATTTACCAGGGGCCTACCTGTGGCCAGAGATGCCAATTGGGTTTAGGCTTCAATGCAGGTTTAGGGAAGGAACACAGGCCCTGGGTACCTGATTGGCAGGAGCCCAGGGCACACTCAGTCAAAGCACATCAGCAATTCAGCAAAAAGTGGGGGCATACCATGCAAGAAAGAGGGCACTTTCTCACAACACCTAGCGTTGGAATGCCCACAGGTCCGCGCATACTGGGTGACAGTTTTTGATGCAATAGACGAAATGACGGGCACACCCATAACCAGATCCCCGCTGACTGCGTTACTGGGATACGTCAAGGACATTCCTGCAGAGGGTAGGAGGCTTAGTGCATACTGCTGCTGCTCGCAAAACGGCGCATAGCAATGACATGGGGCAGGACACGTGCCCCCAAAAAAGCGACATGGCATTTTGCCAAGAACAGTTGGCTGCCTTCTGGGAGCTAATGTCCACCCAATCCCGACCTAAAGATATTTGGGGCCCCCTACAACTATATATCAGTACACATGCATCAGATGGGCATGCCTCACGTGCCTTGGTCACAGGTGAATAGCCATGCTACTTGATAAAATGGCCACAGAGTGAGAATCGAGACCCATCATAGAATTCCAGGTCAACAAGCGCATACTGAACAATTCTTCCTCTCCTTGCTTCCCCCTCGGACTTCCCTCTCCCCCGCGCCCCTAGTTGTACATTGAGCTATTTGCTCCCTTGAACGGAATAGCAACTGTTAAAGGCACTGGGTAAACAACTCTGAGTTACCAAGTAGAACCCACTGTGAGACTAACGGACAAGCTAACGTGAGATACGTTGAGAACGGACTGCTCCACTAGACCTCATATGAATAGCCAACAATGTAAAGTGCAATGTGACTGAAGGAGCATTATATTTGCAACTATGTACATGATGGCTGATGTAAATGCGAAAACTGAATAAAAATAATTTGTTTTAAAAAAAGGTGCTTTAGATCCAAGACAACTTTATTCCCCAACCAGTAGTATGCCAGGAGATGCGTTTACAGAGTGGTGCAGAAAGGGGCTGTGACCTCCGAAGACCTCTTAGCAAACTGACTTTGCGGAACTTGCTGGAGGTAACAAGAGGAATACTTGGCCAACAAATGCCCTCAATAGCCAGGGATACTTCATCCCCCAACTAGTACTATGCCAGGAGGCGCGTTTGCAGAGTGATGGAGAAAAGACGTCCTTGATGATTGCACAGGTAGTGCCTGTATGATTCTATGAGTGCCATTGCCAAGGACAGACTGTGAATACTGGATGTTTTTAACAAAGTGTAAAACACATACATAGACATATTTTACATAAGGTTTCTGTGTAGCTATTTAGTAAGATACTAATTTAACTTTCCCCTTTGTATTAATTTGTCAAAATAACTAAATCAAAAATGCATTTTCCTTCTTCACAGCAACACCAGAGGTCGCAATGACATCCCTAGTCATGAATACAAATGACAAAGTGAAAAACAGATATATAGACATATTTTACACAAAGTTTGAGTCTAGCTCTTTAATAACATATTGGTTTAACTCTAATCTAACAAAACATTTATAAAAAGGACAGTTTCAAAAAATAACTCAACATCTGAACTCACAAATAGAACATAACTACCAAACACCCATCAAACTACCCATTGTTACCCAAACTCGTGGGGAATTAAAAACTGTTGCCAAACTAGTGCAATGTACAATCTGAAAACATCACATGACCGGGAAAGTAAGGAATATCATTGCATAATTGTGAGAGGCTGGCCTGGTATATGATGCACACTTAGGTAAGTGGGCACCCTGCACCAGTCCAGACAACCCTTATGGTGATTTTAGTGGTCTTAGACAACCTTAGAAAGCTCTCTAAGTGGTAGCTATGGAGAGCAGCCTTCAGGCTCAGTCCAGAAGGAGTGTAAAGCAGCTTGTTTTACCAGAACATAATCTTATAGGTATTCATTAACTGAAAAAGAACCACACAGTGTATTTATAAAAATATGTATTTATTATAAGACACTCACTAACACATTCAGATATCTCCTAGCCAGAGATATACACAATACACACAATACTTTGTAATAGAAACAGGTAAGTAGCACAGAATACACAGTGGTCACCAGGGGGGATCAAACCATATACTAAAATAGTGGTATGCGAACCACGACTCGAGTCAAGACAATACTCGGGGGACGTAGAAGTGCTGAGGACCCAAGGAACCACCCAAGGTGAGTATCTAGGAGCCCCATGGAGGTCGTGTGCAGTGTAGGAACACGACCGCGTTCTCCGTACAAATCAACGTGTAAGTCGCAGTTGCAATTTTAAAGAAAGAGGACTCTTCCCAGTGGACCCTGAAGGAACCCCATGGTGGACTAGAGGTTGGAGAGCCACCCCACCCGTGGATACCCTAGGAACCAGGTTACCTGCACCAGGGAAGCCACGTGCATAGGTGTGAAGTGGCGTCTGAAACCGCGGTCGAACCCAGTGGAGGAATTCAGGAAGATGCCGCTGCTGGGGAAGGTGAAAGTGTCCGATGGAACACAAAGGTGGATTCAAGATGTGAAGAACTTGCAAGCAGAGGGGACAAAGTCTATGCCACTCAGGAGTGATCAGGAGGCACAGGAGACGACTGCCCACCGATGTTGGGTGTTGCAGGAGAAACTGCAGCTGTGTGGACCAGGCAACGCTGTGGAAGACCAGGAGCTGTACACGAGCTGTCCCACGTCGGATGTCGTGAGTTGAGGAGTAGATGTCCGGTGGGAGCACCAAAAGCCTTGGCTACTGCAACCAATGAGGAAGTTGAAGAAGGTGCCATGTCGGGACCAGCAAGGTCCAAGATACTCACCTCAAGCATGGGAGTCAGGGCAGGCCCCGAGCAATCAGGGGAGCCCAAAAGAATTTAAAAGTGACCCTCAAGAGGACCCACAGGCCGGAGGCACTGGAGCCGCATAGTACCTCGAGCAGCTCACCAAACATGCAGGCCCACGATGCAAGTGATGCGGTGAGGACAAAGATCTTGGTCACTGGAGAGGCTGGAGGTTGGGGCTACTTGGAGCCCGAAGATCTTGGTGGAAGAAAGCAAGTCTTTGCAACTGCAAGTCGACGTGGTGCACAGGGGTTCAGATACTGGCCTCAAACTTGGGGAGAGGACAGGGCAGGCCTCGAGGGATGTGAAGAACCACCACCTATGTTGCTGAGCCTTTCGGAGTCTGTGGGAGCTCAGGATCAGCAGACCGGTCAGCTTAGTTGCGGTGCCTGCAGATGCAGGAATGTGACTCCTTCACTTCAAGGGAGATTCCTTCAGGTGTCTTGGATGCCCACAGGCCTTGGAAGGGTTCCTGTATGGAGCACAGGCACGGACGTTGCAGCAGACAAGTAGAGCGAAGAGATCAGGAGCAGCAGGAGTCTTCCCGGTTGCAGCCTTGATGCCCAGAGCGAAGTCCAGAGTGCCCAGACGGTCAAAGTTGAAGTGGTGTCTGAATTGAATCGTGTCCCACGACAAATCTAGGGACCCACCTTCAGGTAAGCCCTTAAATACTCTATGGAAAGGATCAGGACGATTCAGGGGTCCCTCCTTAAGGAGGGGCTGGACAAGGGGGAGGATACTCCCCTGTCCTTTGTCCAGTTTCGCACCAGAGCGGGAGCCAATGGCTCCCTGAACTGGTTTGAGCTGGACTATGCATGGAGGGCACCAAATGTGTCCTGCACGCAGACTATGTGGCGCTGGCAAACGTCCCACCATGCCTCGATACACTAAACCCTTTCTGGGAGGTGGTCACATCTCCCTGTGACAGGATACCTATTGTTCTGCCTTGCCCTGCTCGAGCTTGGCTCAGCAGCAGGAGGGCAGAATCATGTCTCTGGTCGGCAGCAGCCATGTTGTGCTGTACGGGTCTAGAAGACTGGTACCGGAGCACTGAGGGCCTAACGGAGGACCTTACAGTGCTTGCAATCATACCTCCCACACTGTTACAGTGTGGGGGTATGATTCCAACACAGATTCAAACATGTTGGAATCATACCCCCACACTGTAACAGTGTGGGAGGTATGATTGCAAGCACTGTAAAGGTCCTCCGTTAGGCCCTCAGTGCTCCCGGTACCAGTCTTCTAGACCCGTACAGCACAACATGGCTGCTGCCGACCAGAGACATGATTCTGCCCTCCTGCTGCTGAGCCAAGCTCGAGCAAGTCAAGGCAGAACAATAGGTATCCTGTCACAGGGAGATGTGACCGCCTCCCAGAAAGGGTTTAGTGTATTGGGGCATGGTGGGGACGTTTGCAAGCGCCACATAGTCTGCGTGCAGGGCACATTTGGTGCCCTCCATGCATAGTCCAGCTCAAACCAGTTCAGGGAGCCATTGGCTCCCGCTCTGGTGCGAAACTGGACAAAGGACAGAGGAGTATCCTCCCCCTTGTCCAGCCCCTCCTTAAGGAGGGACCCCTGAATCGTCCTGATCCTTTCCATAGAGTATTTAAGGGCTTACCTGAAGGTGGGTCCTAGAAGACTGGTACCGGGAGCACTGAGGGCCTAACGGAGGACCTTTACAGTGCTTACAATCATACCTCCCACACTGTTACAGTGTGGGGGTATGATTCCAACATGTTTGATACCAGACATGACAGGGTTTGTTACAGCCAGTTTCGAGAGGGTCATCGCGTAATGAAGCGTTGCCCCTCTATATGTTATATGGCTGTCTCACTTACAACCCGGGAGAATGGACTCCGAAGGCTGTAGGGGTCTCCTGCTCATGCAAAGGGCACCCTCACACTTAGAACCGAGCACCCTGCCTTCAGGATTGAAAAGGCTTGCTGTAGGGGTGACTTATAGTTTTAAGTGCAGTGACTCTAGATGTAGGGAAACCTATATCTTTCGTAAGTGGTGCTACCACCAGCTTACACAGGCTGCAATGGCAGGTCTGTAGTGATAGTTTGAATGGTCTCGCATAGGTGGCATAATACATGCTTCAGCCTATGGAGGCCCCTGGGGTACCCATGCCCTGGGTACCTTAGTACCATATACTAGGGACTGATAAGGGTACTCCAGTATCCAATCTGAGATGTACCTAAGTACTTACCATACAATTTAGGGGTTAAAGCAGAGAGACTGGGGTCCTTATTAGCAGGATCCCAGTCAGACTAGTCAGAAACAGCATCACCTCAAGCAAAAAGTGGGGGTAACTGTCGTGTAGTTCCTATATTACCCATACAGGACCTGCGCGTTCGGATAACATGAACTGTGGGTTTGGTGGCAGACTGATTCTGAGCACCCCCACTGAGAAATGTTAGCCTGTTTGCATAAGCTAGCTCACAGTGCCACTACTGTCTCCTCTTATCGGGGAGAGGATAGTTTCTGGCAACCTCAGAACATGACAACCCTGATCCCTCAGGATCGTGGAAACAATGTACTACTTTTCGCTCAGTCACTCGTACTCACTTATCTTGTCTCAGAGATACACAGAATAAACAGCCTGGGCGTTTCAATAAGGGTTTATTGAACAGTTGTTATTCTTGTGTAGAATATATGAGCTGCAACAACCACCATTAGACAGTAGCAGAGATATATGATTAGCAGTACAATGAATATAAATGGATAGTACAGTTCTACCATCTTGCAATACGCATGAATAAATACATGAATATAAAATGCATGATAAAAGAAAGCGCGTACTCCTACGATGCCTATCTAGATGTACCTAAGTGTACCTAGCATGTGAGTAGGTGTGAAGCCAAGAATCCCTCTAGGATTTAGTCGAACCCCATTACCTGAAGTGTGAGAATGTAGGAGCCCTTCTTGGTCTCGAGTTGGACACCCCGCGAGGGATGTTCAGACCACTGTCAGCTGGAGCGTCTGCATGCAGGAGCCTCAGCGTCTCTGGTCAGTGTGTCGGCCTGGAAGTCTCGGTGCCCTCTAACTAACACTAGCAAGAGGTGCTATATTTATACAGAAAGTATCTAGGGCTCCTTTGTCCCTTGTTGCTTGTATTAGCCATTGTTGGATTTGAGGATGACGTATGGGATGAACCGTGTACGTAGATATGGGGAGGAAGGTGGTGTAGCCCCAGCCTGGTTTCTAAGAACCCTTATGAATATTCATTCATACTGTGTGAGTCTATTAATGGAGCTATAGGACTCTGATGTTTAGGAGAAACCCTCCTTCTGCACCCAGGACTAGAACTAGGTAAAGGTTCAATCCTTAAAGACTTGTTACAGTGTAGTGTAGGGGAGGCAATGTAGGTGAAGGGGTATGATGTTACCCGGGCCTATATTTGGGTACCTATATGGAACATAACATAACCATATAAGCAGATCCTACTTTCCTACAATAATATACTGTTCAGTAAAATGAATAGGAAGTATAGACCCACTCCTCCTTCTTGAATCTTCTTTTCCAGAAGTTTATTGTGAGCAGGGGGTAGATTTTGGGTGGAGACCTTTTTTGGACTCATGTGGGATGACGTTCATGTTTTATCATCTTGAAACGTATCATAGAAAACGTCTCCAACTGCCGATCAAGCGGAAGGAAGCTGGAGGACCATCTACATCAGTGGCAGCAGCAACAATTCTCGGCCACAAAGTCCCTTTAGAGCTACAGACTATTACAACAGATATGGCTCCAGAGTTTTCATGAATGGCCACTTGACTTCAATAGCAGCACAAAAAACACTGAAGCAGAGAGTCCATTAAAAGCCAATCTCAACTTCAAGATTTGGCTCAACCGTTTTCCCCAACTGCATCATACAGCATGGATTGTGGAGGTCTAGTGAGTGCTGGAGAGCAGTCCATAATGGCCCTTCACAATTCTGCAAATAATAATGTTGATGTTTTTTTTATTTATGGCCCTTCATAGTTTTTACACATTGGCAGGCATTTTATTATCTTATAAAATGGGTATCTAATATCTATGTGTTGTTCATTTTATTATCTTCTAATCTATTGTAACACTACTTACATATAACTTGCCGTATAGACAAGTCAAACCGTCCCTCTACAAATAAATACACAGGTAAGTTTTGCCAGTTATCATGGTTTACTTTTTCACTTTTTAAATATGTCAACAGTCTGTGTTTGAATCTTCTAGTAAGTGTATCGACAACATATGCAAGCATACTCTGGTTTTTTAGACAACCCTGTGTTAAATTTTGTAATCTATTCTTTAAAACTATCAACTGTAATATATGTGTCTTGTTCTGCAACTCCTCCTCTTAACAACTCTTCATTTTCCCTAGAAACCTGCTAATGACCAAAGAAACACAACTGCACATCACCACAAACCTTTTCGACATCTGCCACACTAAAATGAAAACGTGCTCTATTTATTTCTCCTAAATATAAAGCAGGAGTTTTCACATAATACAGCCCCCTGCCTAAAGTTCGCATTGTTGAGTGGTATACCTTATTTTGTGTTTTAAACTTCAACCTTGGAAAGATACCTAGGACCTTTCTTAATATATCAATGGATTGCTGCCTAATACTAGAAACACTACTACAATTCCATGTGTATACAGTACCCTGACTACGCCTTCCTTGTACCTCTTCTGCAATAACTTATTCTACATTTCTAGTTACCATCACCTTTTTTTCTATAGGACTACCCTTCTTCATTTCATAACATCGTCCTCTTTAATCAATAACATGAACTAATTAGTTATCCTGGAGATAGTTTTCTTCATTAAAGGAAGGCTTTGTACAAGAAGTATGTACCCATTCTCCACTAGAAACTGTACAACAGTTACTTCTATTCACTAATCTTTTCTTCTGGTTTTGTCTCCTCATGCACAACAATATTTTATCAAGATTCTATTTAGAATCAAAATGAAAAGCTTCCTCTTCAAAGTAAAGGCCTTATCAAGTACTCTCTCAACTTGCTCTTTCTGTTTCACTGCATCTTTCCTTCTTCTATACTTTTTAAAATGTAACACTAAATTTACAAGGCTGTAACTATGCAATCATTATAACATTTGCGCAGAACCTATGCAGCCATCTAAACACCCACTTACAACCCATGCAGTCATCGAAATACTGAGGAACACACATGCACTGATGAAACACTCAGGATCTACACATGCACTCATGTAATTACGCAGAGAGTACCACTGTAGTAAACCTATCACCCATATTGTCTAAAGACTACACATTCCTCAGTAAAACTTGTAAATACATGGGTTTGTGGTTGAACACATCAATACTCCCTGGATGATTGAATGATTGCATAGGTAGTGCCTAGGTGATTCCCTGAGGATACAAGTAGTGCCTAGATGATTCCCTGACTATGTCATAACCCCATGGGTCATTCCATATCAGCATAATTACTGCCTGTGTGTTTGCATGAGTATACCACTAGTATCTGGGTGTTTGGATGAGTATATGAGTAGAGCCTGAATGATTCGACAAGTGCGTGACTAATGCTTCAACAATTCAATACATGCATAGATACTGGTAGGATGATTAAATGAGTGCAACTCTAGTGCCTGGATGATTGCAAGAGTGCATACATAGTATATAGGTGATTTATGCAATGCATGGATAGTGCATACATGATAGTTTAAGCAAATGCATAGCACCTAGCCTATTGGATGAGTGGATGAATAGTGCTTCAGCGATTGGATGCTGCCCATTTCTTTTTGGTTGACTGAACAGGTTGTGCCTGGATGCTTACATAACTACATGGGTAGTGCCCGGAGAATTGAATAAGTGCATCAGTAGTGCCTGGCTAATTACATGAGTGCATGACTAGTGTCTGAGTGACTGCATGATTCCATTGTTAAAGCTTGAGAGATTGGGTGAAAGTAAGTATACTGCTGTGGTGATTGTATTAGTGCAAGACTATTGGCTCAATAATTAAATGACTGCATAGGTACTGGATGGGCGATAGGTTTACTACAATCGTACTCTCTATGTAATTACATGAGTAGAGCCTGAGTGTTTCATCAGTGCACGTGTGTGCCTCAGTATTTCAATGACTGCATGGGTTGTAAGTGGGTGTTTAGATGGCTGCATAGGTTCTGTGCAAATGTTGTAATGATTGCATAGTTACAGCCTAGTTAATTGCATAAGTCAATAGTTAGTACCTACGTGATTAGATGAATGTATAGGTAGTACCCTCATAGTTCAATGACTACATAATTTCTGCCTGCCTGATTGCCGTATATGCAGTAATGTCGGTTCTGTCGGGTACAGTAATTACTTTAACACTTCATCGAAAATTGAACTCAAAGAGAGTAGAACACACCTGTTTTTAATTAATCAAATGACAATATATTAACAGTTTAATCACTTTTTGCTTTTTCCATTTTTCAGTTAGTGTGGTAATAACATAGTATGGCTGTCACAAGCAATCAGAAACTTATCGAAAAACGGCACAAGGATAACTTATGGGTGATTAGGTGATCTAGAAGTGACAAGGTGCTGTAAGTGAGTGAACTATATACAGTGCTGTACAAAAGGTATCTAAAAATTTTCAATTCAGTGTACATCCGTCCCTAAGCACATGAATCTCCAGTCCGTCTAGGGCTTAGTCTGCCTTTCACGTGGAGTGGAGAGAGTAGGGTATGGATTGTACAGGCACGTCGATATTTCGACCCAGAAGAGTGCGCGTTTGAAGATGGAGTCACAGCGGGTCTTCTTCAGGACACGGGGGGACAGGGGGACAGCCTGTGCAGATAAGTTAATCGGAACGTAAGTATGGTGTGTTCAACATGTGATAGAGAAGAAAGGGCCGATAGGCAGTGGGACCTACCAGTAAGGGTGGTATTGAATGCAATTAGAAGTCTTCCAAGCGTAATCCACCAGGGGTTGGATTCTGTAAATGGGTGGAGTACACGGATGAGAAGAAAGGCAGCTAGCGTAGTGTCTCCTGTGACTCATCAAAAAATGTAATAGTTACCTTATGCATTATGATTGCAGGAGTACATGTGTAGTGTCTGGGTAACTGAATAACGCCATGGATAGTGAATCACTAATTTGATGACTCCCTGACTAGTGGCTGGGTGATTGCATGAGTGCCTGAATACTGCATGACTAACTGAGAAAGTGCCTTCATTGCTGTTAGATACATAACAGTTGTCACTATATCTCTGACTCATTGGTTATCTCCTTTTGTCAGTATCAAACTACCTGTTTTACTGTATACATGCTTTTCTTCTGAGCCATGTGTGAGTGAAATCTTGGTATCACACTTGATATATAATTACATACATGACTCTCTAGAACATACATTGCTTTGTTACTGAGCGTGCACATGCATCAGTACGTTTCTAAAACAGAAAACAACATTTTGGAATTTTTCAAAGCACAAAACCTTTTGCGAATGGCATACCTGGATCACTGACAGAATATCGACAACACTAATATCGACCTACAGAAATATCGGGACATAAATATCGTTGTCAAAAATATCGACCTCCTATCTTCATAATGGTAAGTACAAAAATATCTAAAAAAAAATATCGTTGTTAAAAATATCGAAGTCAAAATATCGTTTTTTTAAATGCATTATAAATAATGTAAAATAAATTAAATAATATATTTTACTTTAAAAAAAATTTTGATTTATTTGTAAATTTTAACAATTATAAGTAATAAATGTAATTTAAAAATAAATTAAACATACACATATAAAATGTAATATATATATTTACTTTAAAAATAATTAATAAATGATCATTTTAATTAATTATAAAATGTTAGAAATATATTAAAAAATAAAGATAAATATATATATACATACACCTGTAACATAAAAATTAAAAAAATTATAATATAAATTAAAATATTAAAATATGTAATATTTTTTAAACCTACATTTTAAACTACATTTAGCGCAACAGTAGGGAAAGTGTTGGATAGCGGTGGGTAAAAATTACTATTCCCACTCCAGCAAGTGCAACAGTAGGGAAAGTGTTGGATAGCGGAGGGGAATAATTTACTATTCCCACTCCAGCGATTGCAACAGTAGGGAAAGTGTTGGATAGCGTAGAGGAATAATTTACTATTCCCACTCTAATGAGTGCAACAGTAGGGAAAGTGTTGGATAGCAGAGGGTAAAAAATTACTATTCCCACTCCAGCGAGTGCAACAGTAGGGAAAGTGTTGGATAGCGGAGGGGAATAATTTACTATTCCCACTCCACTAGTGCAACAGTAGGGAAAGTGTTGGATAGCAGAGGGGAATAATTTACTATTCCCACTCCGATGAGTGCAACAGTAGGGAAAGTGTTGGATAGCGGAGGGTAAAAAATTACTATTCCCACTCCAGCGAGTGCCACAGTAGGAAAGTGTTGGATAGCAGAGGGTAATAATTTACTATTCCCACTCCAGCGAGTGCAACAGTAGGGAAAGTGTTGGATAGCGGAGGGGAATATTTTACTATTCCCACTCCAATGAGTGCAACAGTAGGGAAAGTGTTGGATAGCGGAGGGGACAAAATTACTATTCCCACTCCAGCAAGTGCAACAGTAGGAAAAGTGTTGGATAGCGGACGGATAAAAATTACTATTCCCACTCCAGGAAGTGCAACAGTAGGGAAAGTGTTGGATAGCATTGGGGTAAAAATTACTATTCCCACTCCAGTGAGTGCAACAGTAGGGAAAGTGTTGGATAGCGGAGTGATAAAAATTACTATTCCCACTCCAGCGACTGCAACTGTAGGGAAAGTGTTGGATAGCGGAGTGATAAAAAGTACTATTCTCACTCCAGCGATGTGCAATAGTAGGGAAAGTGTTGAATAGCGGAGTGATAAAAAGTACTATTCCCACTCCAGCGATGTGCAATAGTAGGGAAAGTGTTGGATAGCGGAGGGGTAAAAATTACTATTCCCACTCCAGTGAGTGCAACAGTAGGGAAAGTGTTGGATAGCGGAGGGAAATAATTTACTATTCCCACTCCAGCAAGTGCAACAGTAGGGAAAGTGTTGGATAGCGGAGTGATAAAAATTACTATTCCCACTCCAGCGACTGCAACAGTAGGGAAAGTGTTGGATAGCGGAGTGATAAAAAGTACTATTCCCACTCCAGCGATGTGCAATAGTAGGGAAAGTGTTGGATAGCGGAGGGGAATAATTTACTATTCCCACTCCAATGAGTGCAACAGTAGGGAAAGTGTTGGATAGCGGAGGGGAATAATTTACTATTCCCACTCCAATGAGTGCAACAGTAGGGAAAGTGTTGGATAGCAAAGGGGATAAAATTACTAATCCCACTCCAGGGAGTGCAACAGTAGGGAAAGTGTTGGATAGCGGAGGGGTACAAATTACTACTCCCACCCCAATGAGTGCAACAGTAGGGAAAGTGTTGGATAGCGGAGGGTATTAATTTACTATTCCCACTCCAATGAGTGCAACAGTAAGGAAAGTGTTGGATAGCGTAGGGGAGTAAAATACTATTCCCACTCCTGCAAGTGCAGCAGTAGGGAAAGTGTTGGATAGCGGAGGGGTAAAAATTACCATTCCCACAGAACAAAATTCAAATTTAAAAACAAAGAAAATATCAACTACAATACAGAATATAATAAGAAAACCCAAAAACAAAACATATATAAAAATATAAAAATTAGCAAAACATATAAAAATATTTTAATGTAGCAAATATCTAAAATTGACAAAATATATATTGTTTTTAATTTAACAAACAGTTTACAAACAAATAAATATTTTGTAATAGAAATTAATCTTGATCAAAAAATTTAAAAATACATAAATGTAATATTTGTTTTCCTACCCTATAACACCACACAATTTACAACACACATCTAAATTAAACAAAAAAGTGTACCTCTATAATTAACACAATTAATTATCAATTAAACAAATATTAATAATTATAAAACACATTTAAAAATGTAAAAATTAATGTACAAACCAAACGTTACAGCTATTGAACCTAAATCCCCAAACAAAATAAAAACTAAACAATTACCAAAAATATTTATCAATTAATAAATGAATATTAATGATCAAGTAATGATTAATTAATTTAAAATAAATTACTTTCCACCCTCTACCCCAATAAACACCAAAACACACACCTAAAAATATTTTCACAATTTCCATAACTAATTTTACATTAATAAATTAATATCAATTAACAACAAATCAATTATTAATTTTAAAAAATTACTTCCCACCATTTACCACTATAAACCCAACAACTCACACATCAAAATTATTACACAATTGGCATATTTAAATTTTAATTAATTAATTAGCATTAATTAACAAATGATTAATTAATTATAAATAAATTACCTACCACTATATTCCCCTATAAATGCCACCACCACTTTTGTAAAACATGACACAATTAACATAATTAATTAACAATTAATTAATTAATAACAATTAACAAGCAAAATATAAATAATTATTCATAAATTAAGTCACACAATTAACACTATAAAATAAAATTAATTAAATATATTAAAAATATTACTAAATGTATTAAAATTAAATTACTTCCCACCCTACTCCCTATCAACCCACAACCCGCTCCTAAAAAATAACACAATTAGCATAATTACCAATTAATTAATAATAATTAACAACTAATTAATAAATAATTAATAATAAATTAATTCCCACAATTAACAATATAAAATATAAAATAAATAAATATTAATTAATAAAAAATATTAATAAATTAATTATAATTAAATTACTTCCCACCCTATTCCCCTAAAACCCACAACCCACTCCTAAAAAATGACACAATTAACATATTTACCAATTAATTAATCAATAAAAATTAACAGCCAATTATTAATTAATTAATTATAAATTAATTCCCACAATTAACACTATAAAATCAAAAATAAATAAATACTAATAAATAAAAATTAATATTTAATGTATTATAATTAAATTACTTCCCACCCTATTCCCCTATAAACCCACAACCCGCTATGGAACTAAAACGCAAAATTTAATTAAAATAAAATTAATAACTTCTAAAAATTTAACACATATATTAAAAAACAAATGCAATACTTAGACAAAAAAATAGAGCACATACATTTAAAATACATACTAAAATACATAACACTAACTAAAAAAACGATAATGTTTACAACTATATTTTTGCAAACGATATTAATTACTTCGATATTTTAGAAAACGATATTTCTTACCTGCAACTCGATATTCTTGACCACGATATTCTTGCAGTCGATATTTTTGTATCTCGATATTTTGCACTCGATATTAGTGCAAGTCGACATTTCCTACTCGATAGTCTGACTCTTTACCGGCATACCTATATCATTTCTCAAATGCTTCTTCTGCTTCTAAAACATATATTCAGCATATCTCAAAAAAAAGTTACACTTGAAATGAAGCTAGCACAAGAACTCTCAAGGCATTCTGTATTATTAATCCTTCTCAATTTTAAACAAGCCGTGTTTAAAGAAAAACACTACCCTCACCATACACATGAAATTTTTATCAGCCTTACTGAACATAGATCACCATGTAAACATATATGCGATTTCTTAATAGATGTACACCTTCAAGCCATCTTTTCCAAAATATATACCTCTCTGCATCTTTAAGTAAACTCAAATTCCCACCGTATATATAGCTATGCTAGGGAAGAGGTGTGGCGCCGCGGCCAGGGTGACTGTCGCTGGAATCTGGGGCTCACGGTTTGATCCCCAGCACCGGCAGCAGGTCAGCCCAGCACCATGTGACTCTGGGCAATAGCTTGCTTAATCTTCCCGACGGCCCCCAGCGCCGGGATGCCTTCGGGTAGCTGTTCACGCTTTACAAATACTGGATTTACATTTACATTTATGTGCAAGCACAAAAACCATATCTCACATCTAAGCATATGCAAAGCAGTCATATAAGTTAAAAAACACATTGACAAACACTTCGCAATACATACCTAACAAGTATTACTTCTTTCTAATTCATATACAGGCAGACAATATGTTCTCATCTTTTATTTCTCACTACACTATTCCTGTTTAATCACAAAAAACAGGAGTTCAAGCCTATATTTAGCTTCATTTTTCTGAAATTTAAATACTACACAACAGTTTATTACATAGTCCTGAGTTGAAAATTAAAACTTTCCATTACTTACATTGGGCCATCACTGCTCAACTTTTAAAAAAATGTTCTGTCTCTTTAACACCCTTCCGCCCCAATACAGTCTTAGCTCAGTATACCTAGCAACCCAGTGGAACCAGTAGGTCAAAAGTTCACAGCACATTCTAGAAGGAACATGCTACTTCCAAATGAGATACAGCAGGTGTGATATACTCCACAGATTCAAAAGCATGTTAATGTCTGTATTACATTTCTTTTTTTAAACAATAGCCAATAATATGATTTCTTCCTGAGCCACCCAACACAGTACCTAATTGTATTTACTTTCATGCTGACAGCATCCAATGAAAAAAAATAATTATATATATATATATATATATATTCACTGAAAAAATCATAGGTGTCAGGGACGTTATAGTTAGTTGGACATTTCACTCGTACAAAACCAGAGAAATTCGGCCGTTATAGTTAGTTGAGCTAACTATAACTCGCGCCCCCGCAATGCACTGCTGATGACGTCACATATTACATCATTCATGACATGGTCAGTGACATCACTGATGACATCACTGATGACATCTCAAATGATATCACTGATGACATCATCCAGTGACTGTGTTTCTGTAAAGTTTAAATATGTTTTATATATGTTAATGCCAAGGTGTATTGAAGAATGAGTGGGTGTATGAGTGTCTGAATGGATGATTTAGTAGGTGCGTGACTGACTGTATAAGTGAGTGATTAAATGTGTCTTACTGAATGCATGGGTTAGTGACTAAACTGTGTGAATGTCTGTATCAGTCTGTTAGTTGGTGTGTAAGCGGCTGCATGGGTTGGTGAGTAGCTACATGAGTGTCTATATGGGTTATTGATTGGTTGTCTGAGTATCTGTATGGGTGCCTGAGTGTCTGTGTGGGTGGGTGGGGGTGTGTGACTCTGTGCAGAGATGTGTGAGTGGGTGATTCACTGGGTGTATGGGTTCAAGACTGCATGTGTGAAGGGCTGTATGGGTGGGTGAGTGTGTGTATGGGTGTGTTGGTGAGTGAATAGATGTCTCAGTGGTAAATGTGTGAGTAACTACATATGTGAAAGGCAGTATATGTGAGTGTTGGAGTATATAAATGACTATGTGAGAGTGAGTGATTGTGAGAGTGGCTGTATGGATGAGTGTGTGCTTATATCAGTGATTGTATAAGAGAGTAAGTATGTGTTAGTATCTGTATGAATAAGTGAGGTGGTGTGTGTATAACTGTATAGGTGAGTAAATGGGAGTGTGATTGATTCTTTGCATAACTGACTAGGTGTGTGAGTAACTCTATGGATGAGTGGCGGTGTGTGAGTGTCTGTATAGGTGTATGAGTGCATATGATAGTGCTGTATTGATGAGTGACTGCATGTATGAGTGACTGTATGGGTGAATGAGTGGATGTGTGTGTGTGTAGACCTAGGAATCAGTGAGTGGGTATGTAGTAACTGGTATTTGTGTGTCTATGGTTTCAAAAATGGTAGTCTGTATTTTACAGTGGGTGTATCAAAGGTTATATTAGGGTATGAGGAGATGCATCAGATTATCACGTGGATGATGTCATCAGTGATGTCATTTGAGATGTCATCAGTGATGTCACTGACCATGTCATGAATGATGTAATATGTGACGTCATCAGCAGTGCATTGTACGAGTGAAATGTCCAACTAACTATAGCGTCCCTGACACCTATGGTTTTTTCAGTGAATTTCAAAGGTTTTTTAAATGCTAATTTCTACCTATAACGTCCCTGAAACCTATGGTTTTTTTCAGTGAATTTCTAAGGTTTTTTAAATGCTAATTCCTAACTATAACGCCCCTGAAAACTATGTTTTTTTCAGTGAATTTTGCAAAGGTTTTTTAAATGCTAATTTCTAACTATTCCTACAGAGGTAGGACATGTGGAGAAAGAGGAAGAAAATCGCAGAAAGAAGCAAGAGAAATGCAGAAAGATGCAACAGAAGTCCAGAAAGACGAAGAAAGGTACAGAAAGAAGCAAGAGATATGCAGAAAGAACCAACAGAGGTGCAGAAAGAGGCCTTGTTGCAAAGTCATCCTGTGTCCCCAACATTTTGCTGACTGGTACTGGTAATAACTGACTGACTAACCAGGCCCGGAGCCAGTGCTATGCTGAAAGGCACTTAGAATACAGTGAAAAGACCTACATACACTAAGGTACACTATGGGTTGGGGTACCCCTCTGATTGGCATGACCTCCCCTGTAAGGCCCTAGTACATAATAGGGCAGGGGGATTAAAACTACCTCCAAGTCAGAGGTGCAGAAAGAAGCAAGTGAAGTGCAGAAAGAGGCAACAGAGGTGCAGAAAGATGCAAGAGAGGTGCAGAAACAAGCAAGAGAAGTGCAGAAAGAGGCAAGAGAATTGCTGAAAGAAGCAACAGAGGTGCCGAAAGAAGCAAGAGCAGTGCAGAAAGAACCAACAGAGGTGCAATAAGAGGCAAGAGGGGTGCAGAAAATGGTGGGAGAGGTGCACAAAGAGGCAAGAGAGGTACAGAAAGAGGCAGGAGGGGTGCAGAAAGAAGGAAGAGAAGTGCAGAAAGAAGCAACAGAGGTGCTGAAAGAGGTGTGAAGGGTGCAGAAAGAGCAAGAGAAGTACAGAAAGAAGCAACAGAGGTACAGAAAGAGGCAAGAGAGGTGCAGAAACAGGTAGGAAAGGTGGAGAAACGGAACAAGGGTGCAAAAAGAGGCAAGAGAGGTACGGAAAGAGGGAAGAGGGGTGCAGAAAGAGGCAAGAGGGGTGCAGAAAGAAGCAAGTGAGCTGCAGAAAGAGGCAAGAGAACTGCAGAAAGAGGCAAGAGAGTTGCAGAAACAGGCAAAAGGGGTGCAGAAAGAGGGAACAGGTGTGCAGACAGAGACAAGAGAGGTGCAGAAAGACGGAAGAGGGGTACAGAAAGAGGCAAGAGGGATGCAGAAATTTGCAAAAGAGGTGTAGAAAGAAGCAAGAGCAGTGCAAAAAGAACCAACAGAGGTGCAAAAAGAGGCAAGAGGGGTGCAGAAAAAAGTAGGAGAGGTGCACAAAGAGGCAAGGCAAGTACAGAAAGAGGCAGGAGGGGTGCAGAAAGAAGGAAGAGAAGTGCAAAAAGAAGCAACAGAGGTGCTGAAAGAGGCGCAAAGGGTGCAGAAAGAGCAAGAGAAGTGCAGAAAGAAGCAACAGAGGTACAGAAAGAGGAAAGAAAGGTGCAGAAACAGGCAGGAAAGGTGCAGAAAGAGGGAACAGGAGTACAGAAAGACGCAAGAGAGGTGCAGAAAGAGAAAAAAGGGGTGCAAAAAGAGGCAAGAGGGGTGCAGAAAGAAGCAAGTGAAGTGCAGTAAGAGGCAACCGATGTGCAGAAAGACGCAAGAGATGTGCAGAAACAAGCAAGAGAAGTGCAGAAAGAGGCAAGAGAATTGCTGAAAGAAGCAACAGAGGTGTGGAAAGAAGCAAGAGAAGTGCAGAAAGAGGCAAGTGAGGTGCAGAAAGAGGCAAGAGAGGTGCAGAAAATGGCAAGAAAACAGCAGAAATAGGCAAGATGGATGCAAAAAAGGGAAGAAGGGTGCAGAAAGAAGCAAGAGAGGTGCAGAAAGAAGCAAGAAAAGTGCAGAAAGAAGCAAGAGAGGTGCAGAAAGAGGGAAGACGAGTGCAGAAAGAGACAACAGGGGTGCAGAAAGAGACAACAGGGTTGCAGAAAGAGACAACAGGGTTGCAGAAAGAAGCAAGAGAGGTGCAGAAAGAGAAAAAAGGGGTGCAAAAATAGGCAAGAGGGAGCAGAAAGAAGCAAGTGAGGTGCAGCAAGAGGCAACAGAGGTGCAGAAAGACGCAAGAGAACTGCAGAAACATGCAAGAGATGTGCAGAAAGAGGCAAGAGAATTGCTGAAAGAAGCAACAGAGGTGTAGAAAGAAGCAAGAGAAGTGCAGAAAGAGGCAAGTGAGGTGCAGAAAGAGGCAAGAGAGGTGCAGAAAGAAGCAAGTGAGGTGCAAAAAGAGGGAACAGGGGTGCAGAAAGATTCAAGAGAAGTACAGAAACAGGCAGAAAAGGTGCAGAAAGAGGCAAGAGAGGTGCAGAAAGAGAAAAAAGGGGTGCAAAAATAGGCAACAGGGGTGCAGAAAGAAACAAGTGAGTTGAAGAAAGAGGCAACAGAGGTGCAGAAAGACGCAAGAGAGGTGTAGAAACAAGCAAGAGAAGTGCCTAAAGAGGCAAGAGAATTGCTGAAAGAGGCAAGTGAGGTGCAGAAAGAGGCAAGAGGTGCAGAAAATGGCAAGAGAGGTGCAGAAAATGGCAAGAGAACAGCAGAAAGAGGCAAGAGGGATGCAAAAAAGGGAAGAAGGGTACAGAAAGAAGCAAGAGAGGTGCAGAAAGAAGCAAGAGAAGTGCAGAAAGAAGCAAGAGAGGTGCAGAAAGAGGGAAGACGAGTGCAGAAAGAGACAACACGGGTGCAGAAAGAGACAACAGGGGTGCAGAAAGAGACAACAGGGGTGCAGAAAGAAGCAAGAGAGGTGCAGAAATAGGCAATAGAAGTGCAGAAAGAGGTAGGTGAGGTGCAGAAGGAGGCAAGAGAACTGCATAAAGAGGCAAGAGAGTTGCAGAAACAGGCAAAAGGGGTGCAGAAAGAGGGAACAGGTGTGCAGACAGAGGCAAGAGCGGTGCAGAAAGAGGGAAGAGGGGTACAGAAAGAGGCAAGAGGGATGCAAAAATTTGCAAAAGAGGTGCAGAAAGAAGCAAGAGCAGTGCAGAAAGAACCAACAGAGGTGCAAAAAGAGGCAAGAGAGGTGCAGAAATAAGTAGGAGAGGTGCACAAAGAGGCAAGACAAGTACAGAAAGAGGCAGGAGGGGTGCAGAAAGAAGGAAGAGAAGTGGAGAAAGAAGCAACAGAGGTGCTGAAAGAGGCGTGAAGGGTGCAGAAAGAGCAAGAGAAGTACAGAAAGAAGCAACAGAGGTACAGAAAGAGGAAAGAGAGGTGCAGAAACAGGCAGGAAAGGTGCAGAAAGTAGGAACTGGGGCGCAGAAGACGCAAGAGAGGTGCAGAAAGAGACAAAAAGGGGTGCAAAAATATGCAAGAGGGGAGCAGAAAGAAGCAAGTGAGGTGCAGAAAGAGGCAACAGAGGTGCAGAAAGACGCAAGAGAACTGCAGAAACATGCAAGAGAAGTGCAGAAAGAGGGAAGAGAATTGCTGAAAGAAGCAACAGAGGTGTGGAAAGAAGTAAGAGAAGTGCAGAAAGAGGCAAGTGAGGTGCAGAAAGAGGTAAGAGAGGTGCAGAAAGAAGCAAGTGAGGTGCAAAAAGAGGGAACAGGAGTGCAGAAAGACGCAAGAGAAGTACAGAAACAGGCAGGAAAGGTGCAGAAAGAGGCAAGAGAGGTGCAGAAACAGGCAGGAAAGGTGCAGAAAGAGGGAACGGGTGCAGAAAGACGCAAGAGAGGTGCAGAAAGAGAAAAAAGGGGTACAAAAATAGGCAAGAGGGGTGCAGAAAGAAGCAAGTGAGGTGAAGAAAGAGGCAACAGAGGTGGAGAAAGATGCAAGAGAGGTGTAGAAACAAGCTAGAGAAGTGCAGAAAGAGGCAAGAGAATTGCTGAAAGAAGCAACAGAGGTGTGGAAAGAAGCAAGAAAAGTGCAGAAAGAGGCAAGTGAGGTGCAGAAAGAGGCAAGAGAGGTGCAGAAAATGGCAAGAGAGCAGCAGAAAGAGGCAAGAGAGATGCAAAAAGGGGAAGAAGGGTACAGAAAGAAGCAAGAGAGGTGCAGAAAGAAGCAAGAGATGTGCAGAAAGAAGCAAGAGAGGTGCAGAAATAGGCAATAGAAGTGCAGAAAGAGGCAGGTGAGGTGCAGAAGGAGGCAAGAGAACTGCATAAAGAGGCAAGAGAGTTGCAGAAAGAGGCAAAAGGGGTGCAGAAAGAGGGAACAGGTGTGCAGACAGGCAAGAGAGGTGCAGAAAGAGGGAAGAGGGGTACAGAAAGAGGCAAGAGGGATACAGAAATTTGCGAAAGAGGTGCATAAAGAAGCAAGAGCAGTGCAGACAAGTACAGAAAGAGGCAGGAGGGGTGCAGAAAGAAGGAAGAGAAGTGCAGAAAGAAGCAACAGAGGTGCTGAAAGAGGCGTGAAGGGTGCAGAAAGAGCAAGAGAAGTACATAAAAAAGCAACAGAGGTACAGAAAGAGGCAAGAGAGGTGTAGAAACAGGTAGGAAAGGTGCAGAAAGGGAACAGAGGTGCAAAAAGAGGCAAGAGAGGTGCAGACAAGTACAGAAAGAGGCAGGAGGGGTGCAGAAAGAAGGAAGAGAAGTGCAGAAAGAAGCAACAGAGGTGCTGAAAGAGGCGTGAAGGGTGCAGAAAGAGCAAGAGAAGTACAGAAAGAAGCAACAGAGGTACAGAAAGAGGCAAGAGAGGTGTAGAAACAGGTAGGAAAGGTGCAGAAAGGGAAAGGGGTGCAAAAAGAGGCTAGTGAGGTGCAGAAGGAGGCAAGAGAACTGCAGAAACAGGCAAAAGGGGTGCAGAAAGAGGGAACAGATGTGCAGAGAGGGACAAGAGAGGTGCAGAAAGAGGCAAGAGAGGTGCAGAAAGAGGCAATAGAAGTGCAGAACGAGGCAAGTGAGGTGCAGAAGGAGGCAAGAGAACTACAGAAAGATGCAAGAGAGTTGCAGAAACAGGCAAAAGGGGTGCATAATTAACCAACAGAGGTGCAAAAAGAGGCAAGAGGGGTGCAGAAAGGGGCAAGAGAAATGCAGAAAGAGACAAGTGAAGTGCAGAAAGAAGACAGTGAGGTGCAGGAAGAGGAAGAAAGGTGCAGAAAGATGGAAGAGAAATGCAGAAAGAGGCAAGACAGGCACAGAAAGAAGGGAGGTTTGTGCACCATTAGTACCAATTTAACACCCACATTTAGCAATAAGTAACACATGACCATTCCAGCTTTGCAAAGGGCCTTCCACCACGCTGTAACACGTGAAGCTGCATTTTTGGGAACATTTGAGCCGTTTAAGCTAGAAACAAGGCTTTTTTTGTTTAAATCTGCAGATTATGCAGCAGATGATGGAATATTTGGCAAATGCGGAAAATGTTTAATTATGTGACAATTGGTGCAGCCGAACAGTCACATAATTCCAGTGCCCGGCTCATACCTCCGACTAGGTCCAGAAGTGACAACGCTAATAGCTCTAACTCTCACAAATGCAAAACCTATTACATTGCAAATGCTTCTTTCACTAGTAGTCGAGTGGTGGAGAAAGGGGGCTGGGCCTCCAACTAGCGCTTAGGAATTCCGCTACGTAGAACTTACAGGAGGTACCAGGAGGGCTTCTTGGCCCCCAAAGTCCCTTAGGAGTAAAGTGGACTTCATCCCCCATCCCGTAGTGTGCCTGGAGGTGCGTTTGCAGAGTGGTGAAGAAAGGGGGCGTGGCCTCTGAGGACGTGTTAGCAATTCTACTGTTTGGGACTTACTGGAGGTAACAAGAGGGGTAGTTGGCCCCCAAGGACATCCTTGGGGGCCAACTAGCCCTCCTATTACCTCCAGTAAGTACCACACAGCAGGATTGTTAAGTTCTAATAACAGGCCATGCCCCCTTTGCCCACTACTCTGCAAACGCACCTCCAGGCAGACTACGGGACCTCAGGACACAAGTGGACTTCATCCCCTGAGCAGCAGTGCGCCAGGAGGCGCGTTTGCAGAGCCCCCCACACTTTAATTTTGAATATAGCCCGGGGGAGGTGGTGGTCCCCGGGGCTGCATGGGGGGGCCGCGTAGCCCCCCGCATTTAAATCAGGTAGCCCCGGGGAGGTGATTGGTACCGTAGTGTGGAGTGTAAAGAGACCTAATAAGGCCAAAATGCCTAAATCAAGAATGCGTCCGTAGGTAGTAGAGTTGTAATGTCACGTAACCAATCAGTGTGCGAATAGAGCTGTATAGGCCAAAAAATAAAGCCAACAGATGTTCCCAAATTCTGTATAATTAGACAGTAGGCGTGGAAATAGGTTGTTTTCCCAGGCAGTAACTCTGGAGTAAGAAAGGGAGTTTCCCACGGCCAAGTAAGGCCTTTTAAAAGCCGGTCCGACGTTCCGAGGGCCCTGATTGGTTACGTACCAATCATCCCACTGCCGAACTTTTTACTTACAGCCCTATATGTGTTTTGTGAGGGCTATTGCCCCTACGAGCCCTGATGAAGTTCTAAACGCGTTGGCTGAGTTCTAAAGTGTCTATACCTTAAAAGAATTGAAAATAAAGGCTTTTTGGAAATATACTATTATTTTGTGGACTTTGTTACCCTGCGCACGCCCATCGCTTGCTTCATAAAGGATCTGGATTACAGAGGCGTCACTAGACGGCTGATGCCAGGGCTTGTTGCACAGGAACTTTATACAATTGGAAACTTGTGTGAGGTGCAGAAGTAGTCCGTCGTCCTTTTCTTTTTGTTGCAAACTTGTGGGAGGAGTTGTGGGTGTGTTTGAGGGGCCCTGAGGTATCGGAAGGACAGGGAGGTAGGAACACAAACACGCATCTACAAAACAATCACAGGGCACAATGCACCTGATAAACAGCGGTGGGAGGGAAAATAAAAGTGTGATGGGAGGGAGACTTACTCCGCGCACCACCCCCACCTAAATGTACATTTTGGGGCCTACCTGCTCTGTGCCATGCCCCCAATGGCCGGGAGACACACCTCCCCCACTTTGCAGTCAAGCCACAGAGGGGAGTCAAGAAACTAGTGTGTTTTTTAGAAGTTTTGTTTTTGCTTAAATCATTAACCATCCTCCAGTCGTCAGAAAAAAGGCCGGGGTTGGCGCCTAATTAAGAGGGGTTTGTTATACAGGCTGGGGGGGTGTATTCATCTTTTTAACGTCAGCTGCTAATGACCTCTGAGAATAAACAACTGTGGGAGTGGCGAGAGCGTGAGAGCAGAGGGAGAAGAAAGAGGCGTTTACACTAATAACCCTCCCCCCAAAAGAAAAAGTAAGGTGCGCCAGGGAAAGTTGGCTTTAGCAAAGCAGGCGTGAGGGGGGTGTGACGTGTGGGGTGCAGTGCTTGGAGGGGAGCGCAGCAGACACACTTGGTTTGGTATTATGTGAGGATGTGGAGTGTGTGGGGGGGCATGGCCATGGCCGGCAGAGGAGGGGCAGAGTTTCATAGAGCTCCGGACAGGCGCTACGGCCTTTCCTGCCTCTGCCCACTCAAGGTACCACTGCCCTGCCTGCTACAGCAGACCTCTCACTCCCAGCGTCCTTCGGGCTCAGTATCTAGCAGTTCTATCCGTAACCCCTCACTGCCCTACTTTAGACTCAGTCCCCTCTCAGCCTTGCTCTGTCCTGAGTCAGCCTCACTTAACGACCCGCAGGAGACCCAGCTCCCCGCACTGCCCGGCTACTGACTCAGCTCCCCGCACTGCCCCGCTACTGACTCAGCTCCCCTCACTGTCCCGCTACTGACTCAGGTCCCCGCACTGCCCCGCTACTGACTCAGCTCCCCGCACTGCCCCGCTACTGACTCAGCTCCCTGCACTGTCCCGCTACTGACTCAGCTCCCCACACTGCCCCGCTACTGACTCAGCTCCCCTCACTGTCCCGCTATTGACTCAGCTCCCCGCACTGTCCCGCTACTGACCCAGCTCCTCTCACTGTCCCGCTACTGACCCAGCTCCCTGCACTGTCCCGCTACCGACCCAGCTCCTCTCACTGTCCCGCTACTGACTCAGTTCCCCTCACTGTCCCAGCTCCCCGCACTGTGCCGCTACCGACCCAGCTCCTCTCATTGTCCCGCTACTGACCCAGCTCCCCTCACTGCCCGCTACTGACCCAGCTCCCCTTACTGCCCTGTTCTACTCTTCGCTTTCTCACTGCCCTGCTTCAGGCCCCCCCCCGTTGTTGCGCTCCAAGCCCTCCGTACACACTGTGCCGAATGATTTAACTGGTTTAAGCATATCTACATTGGGCACAGCCACCGTCCTGACTGCCCCTCGTTGACTATGCAAGCGCCTATTCACTGTCCTGCTGTGTGTTCACCCTCACTGTACCGACACAACCGGAGTGCCCCTCAATGACCAACTAGTGACCAATTGGAGCTTTGCCCCCTCACTTCCAAGCCACTTCGAAACTACTGCCCTGCTCCACGCTCACCCATTACAGCCTTGTTTCATACTCTGACCCCTCACTGCCATGTGCGAGACTGTGCTCCTCACTGCCCTGCTGCACACTCACCCCTTACAACTGAACTCCACATTCAGAACCTCACTACTGCCCCTCTTGAGTCTAAGCTCTCCTTGCTCCCCTGGTCCAGGCTCTGCCTCTCACTGACCTGCCCCATACTCAGCCCAGTCACTGCCCTGTGCCATTTTTAGCCCCCTCCCCACTTTCCTGCTGTTCAGTTTGAGCATTTCTCGCTACTGGTCTAGCCTCAGAGCCCTCACTGCCTTCTCACTGTCCGGCTGCATACTGAGCCCCTCACAGCTTAGCTCAGCTCCACACTTAACTCTTCACTGTCCCTCCTCAATATGAGCCTTCTTCGCCCCCTGGTCCAGTCTCAGCCCCTCCTGCCCTGCTCCGATCTCAGACCTCGCACTGCCCCTCTGTATACTAAGCCCCTTCACATCCATGCACTATACTCAGCTTTATACCTGCTCTATATTTAACACCCTCACGGCTTCATTCCACTGGATGTTTACTCTCCTTTGCACCGTCTGCTAATATAATGCAACATTCATGCCCTGAAGACAGTGTGCCTATCCGCGGTGCTAATGTCACTTTCCATCATGTTCCATTATATTAAACTTAAGTTAAAAACAACTATTCTCATAGAAGTGAATTCATATAAAAAAATAATAAAGACGGGGAGGCTATTTTGAAGGCATAATACTACCAGGGTAAGTTCAGATTTGACCCTCTAAACTATTACTAGAACAATAATAACACAACCATATAATACATAAGCTATCGGCAACGGTTATAAACACAGCCAGGCCTATAATTAGTGTGATATGCAATTATACAAAATATCCCAAAGACACTGGGTTGCAACATCAGTTATAGGCAGGGAAATTGGAATTAAGTGATTCTGCTGCATTTCCCACAATTACAGATTTACCGCATTTGCCACACAATCCATCATGTGCAGCACAATTTGCAGATGCTACCAAACAATTCTGTTTCTAGCCGAAACGGATCAAAAGTTACTAAAAGCATGGAAACGTACCCCTGTACAGTGTAGGCCCTTTACATGGGTTGACTGATCATCCCTCAGTTGTCCACTGCCGCATTTGGGTGTTAAACCGGTACTACAAAGGTGACATATTTACTTAGATAGTGTTGCTATGCGTAAAAATGACAAAATAATGAAATAGTACTATAACAAAATGGGCCGTATTATGCCAAAATTTGTTTTTTCTTATAAAATAATTTACTTAAATACTGCTCCATAATTCCAGTTGCTATCGTTATAGGTAAAGTGAAAGCGGACAAATAATGCATGAAATCATTAGTGCAGGTGTGATTCTGTTAACACTCGTGCAAAAGCGACGGAAAACGGCCCCAGGTGGAAATTCAATATAACCTAACAGCTACCAAAAAAAACAAAACGGAGAAATGTCACTTAAATACTCTAAAATGCTCCGAGAACAAGAAGCCCGGTGCGATATACCATAAAAAACATTTGTATGTGGAATTTCCAGTTGGTGAAACTAATCAAATGGAGATGGGCGAGTGGGTCCCCAATACCACCAAAAACAGCCGCAAGTAGACCAGGTGCTTTTGGGCCATTTAATACGTGCCAAAACAAGCACGAGGTTTTACTTTCGGTTTTATTTAAAAGGACGCTTTCTATAAAGGATCCAGCCGGCATAATAAATTAAGCAGACACATAAGTAAGGTGTGTGGTGGGGTATTTGCATGCGCCTGAACGCCTGCGTCCGAAGCGCTTCACTAACATGGCCCCTACAGTGGTTTGAGGTAATAATTCTAGTTTTTTGGTGAAAGGGGTGACTACTAATTACCGGGCGGAAGATTGAGGGGAGGGGGGGTTAAAATTAAACACTGTTCCCCTCCGCAGGTCACGGCGAAAGCAAAACACACTGACATTTTTAATTGGTGAGAAAAAAAATGATTTTTTTTCTCCCCATTCAATGGTTGTCGCGTTTGCAGGTTAATTCCTGATTGTTTCCATTGAGGTGCGCGCCTCCCACCGCGCCCCGCACCCACCCCTTGTCCCGTGTCGGTCTTTTCGGCGCCCCTTCCTCAGACATCCCCCCGCGCTGTAAAGCACCGGTTCACAACATAGTGTTGTTGGATTTCGTGGCTTTTATCTATACAATAGCACATATTTTTTTCTGAAACACTGCATAATGTTTAGCCTCTTAATTTTTTATGTGCACAGTCTCTGGATTTACCTACCCATGGCAAACCCACTCACACTGACATGTACATTGATATCAATCTCCAAGCTTAAAGCTTGGAGAGCCCTCTCGCTATGACTGTACCAGATGAACAAAGACTCCAAGTATAGGCGATAATTGTCAAGAGGAGAGCCCACTCACCGTGACTGTATTATGCTCAATTAAGGCACCAAGCAATATTTCAACCAATGCAGGAAATCAGGAATGCAACGCTCATCTGAGCGTATGCAATGTGGATAGTACTATGAAACAGAAATTGCCAGCGCGGGGCTTACATAACCATGTCAGTTGAATTGGTGCATGTGAACCCTTATCATACCGCTGACCGGCCTTTGTAAACTTTGCCTTGACAACTTTCCAGCACATTCTGCTCAGCTGCCGCTCCGCAGAAGAGCACAATAACGAGTGGTGAACAGTATGGCTGGGCCTGGGGTTATCATGGGTCTTGAAGTCTCAGATGCCCGCATTTTATTTTACAGGAATACAAGAAAATTAAAAAGCATGTTGTCTAAGTTAAAAGAACAAAAATCTAGCTGCTTTTAGATGTAAAAAATTATGCAAATTTGTAATTATGATTCACATAGGACATTTTAGATACAATTAAAGTTAATGTCCCCTATTTAAAAGTATTACTGATTTTATCAACCTAGGAACGATGAAAGACTTGTTAACCCTGCTGGGATTGAAACCATTGTCCTGCAAATTATACACAGCTTTTAGCAGCGAGCATTTAAGTTATGTGTATGTTATCTTTTTTGTATAGGGCATTAATGACCCCTGTACCCTTGTAAGCTACCTTGGCAGAAAGCATAAGTGATATATAAAACTTGGTGGTTGAATTGCGCCTAGTTGGCCAGTTGACAAGATCAGACTGTGTGGCGGCCTCACCTTACTATTTTATGGCGGCCTCACCTTACTCCTGCATGGCAGCCTCACCTTACTCCTGCATGGCAGCCTCACCTTACTCCTGCATGGCAGCCTCACCTCACTCGTCCATAGCGGCCTCACCTCACTCCTCCATGGAGGCCTCATCTCACTCCTCCATGCCGGTCTTCCCTCACTGTCATCACAGCCTCATCTCACTCTTCCACGACTGCCATACCTCACTCTTCCTTTTTTTTTTTTTTTTTTTTATTATTTGCGCATGTTGCCAACAGAGAAGAAAGAAATAAAAAAATAAAAAAAATAACCAGTTACATTTCAAACACACATTTGATATGGCTTAAATGCAATAATGAAATACAACATAAAGTTAGCACACATGCACAATTTTTAATACCTTTTACCCCTTCCCTAACCCACCCATCCCTCCCCGGGTTGTCCCTATCGTGAACATAAGGGGCCCGATTCTGATGCGGGTTGGAAAAGCTTCCCGACCGATGGCCTGATTCTGATGCGGTTAGGAAGGCCTCCTAACGGCATTTGCTCCTTCCAAATCGGATCGGGAACGTGTCTTCCCGACGAGGGCCCAATTCTGATGCGGTTAGGAACAAATGTTCCCATTGAAGTCAATGGGAGTTCAACCAAATCGTATCTGGAAACATCCGGATGCATCCTACTTTGCCGGTTGGACTTTCCCGATCCGAGTGGGTCGGAAACCATTTCCCAACCGATTCGGTCGGGAAGCTTTTCCAACCCGCATCAGAATCGGGCCCAAAGTGTCAGAGCTTATTCAAATCCAAAAATAAAATAACTTATCTCTCAAGCCATTTAGCCAGTGGTTCCCATATCTTTAAGCCTTTCCTACGTGCTTGCATCCCTCTATTCCCATAAATTGCCTTTTCGAAATTATAGTTTGATACCAGTCTTGTTAGCCATTGGTGATAACCCGGTGGGACTGGATCTAACCATGCTGTAGTTAGACAAAGCCTAAATATTGCCATGCAAATAAAAATCAATTGCTCCCCGGGTTTCCGACTCGTTTCCTTATCCACCCCAAGGCATATTAAGGAAGTTGACAGAATAAGGTCTCTCCCAAGCAATTTTTTTATAAAATTTGCAATCTCTGCCTTCAAGTTACTTAATTTACTACATGTAGCCAACATATGACTTAGGTCAGCCTGATATAGGGAGCAGCGAGGACAGAGGGTTCCCTTCCCTGTCCACCATTTCGCAATCTTTTTGGGGGTGTTATATAATGAAAACCAAGGGGCATATTAGCAAGAGCCACGTTAAAATTATCGTCGTTTTAGCGGCAGGAAACTGCCGCTAAAACGTCGATAATGGGCTTGCTAATATGCGTTATAGAATTCCAATAGAAGCCCAGGTTAGATGTGCAGGACATCTAACCTGGGCTTCTATTGGAATTCTATAACGCATATTAGCAAGCCCATTACCGCCGTTTTAGCGGCAGTTTCCTGCCACTAAAACGGCGATAATTTTAACGTGGGTCTTGCTAATATGCCCCCAAGTTTTATAAAATTGGGCTTGAAGTCTTGCTGGAATTAGAAGGCTTTGTGCCAATTCCATTGAATGGAGAAATAAATCCTCCGGGATATTGATTTCCTCTTCCCATTTCCTGGCACGTGTACTCAGGTCATCCAGCATCAGTATATTAAGAGAATTATATAAAAGCCCAATAGATTGATGTTTATTTCCCAGATTATCTATTACGGCTTTGTTTATAAATCCTGCTGGGACGCCCCTTTTTTAAAAAAAGTCACGTACTTGTAAGAATTTAAAAAAATCTCTCCAGTTCAAATCATATTTCTCCTTAAGGATTTCAAATGAAATTAACTCGTGTTGAAGATAGAAGTCCCCCAGCTTCGATAGGCCTTTATCTTGCCAATTTTTAATTATTACATTATTAAAGATTCCTGGCAGATTATGGTTGTTATATATTGGAGTGTAACAGTTCAGCCGGCCCAACCCAAGTATTTTCCGAACCGCTTTCATAGTTTTAAATCCAGCTATGAGAATCTTAAAACGAACTTTCTTATAATGCGAATCGTTCAAAAACTTCCATATCCAGCCCCATGCTTCTCTGCCCATTATAAGCTCTATTGGAGTTGGAATAGTTCCCAGTCTGTCATCCCTATCCCTAGGCTCGTTAAAAAAGAGTTAAGTTATTAAGAAGAGTTGTTGCCCAATAGTAAAGTTTTATATTAGGGAGTGCTAACCCTCCCTTTTCTCTTGACAGTGAAAGGAATCTGTAGGCTCTTCTAGGCCTTTTATATCCCCATATGAATCGTGAGAATAAATCTTCAATCTTTTTCAGGCAAGAGGTGTTGAACTCTAATGGAATCGCTCGTATAAAATATAAAAATTTCGGGAAATAAAGCATTTTAATTACGTTACATCTGCCAATAATTGATAGATGCAGATTGTGAAGACGATGCAATTCAGGTCTAACTTTATTAATCAGAGGGTCTATATTACATTCTACTATCCGTTCAATATTGGCCAGGATATCCACCCCCAAGTATGTGGCCTTTTCTACTTGCCGTGCATCGTTACCCATACTAACATTTTTACAAATAATCTGAGTCTTAGATCTATTAAGGGAATATCCTGATAAACCTCCGAATCTCTCCGCCTCTCTTTCCACCTCGACCATCGATATATTAGGATTAGTTGTAACTAGCGCTATATCGTCTGCGTAAGCTAAAACCTTTGTATGCCAGCCATGACAAACAATAGGACTAATTTTTTTATTCATTTCAAGCAGACGCAGAAAAGGATCTATATACAGGGCAAACAGCAGTGGTGAACTCGGACACCCCTGCCGTGTACCTCTTGTGATTTTAAATGTTTCCGTTAAGGTACCATTTATAAGTATTTTTGCAGTTGGCTGGACATACAGCATTTTAAAAGCCCGTATGAGTCCCTGCCCTATCCCTACCCTTGACAGGGTCTCCCATAGAAAAACCCAGGAAACCCTGTCAAAGGCCTTCTCTGCGTCTAGTAATATAAGTGCCATTGGCTCTTCTGATATATGGGCCATGTCGAACAGCGCTATTGTTCTCCTAATATGATCTGTAGTACCTCGCCCAGGGATGAAGCCATGTTGCCATGGTGATATTATCTTGTGGATAATACCTGCCAGGCGAGCTGCTAACATTTTTGAGTAGATTTTACTGTCTGCGTTAATTAAGGTGATAGGTCGATAGGAGGAAGGATCGACAGGGGATTTATTCTTCTTCAAAAGAATAATAATCTTTGCTTGGGACCATGATTCTGGAGGTTTGTCGCCCTTAAACACATGTATGAATAGCTGAAGCATAATGCCATTTAATACAGACAAAAAAGTTTTGTAGAATTCAAGTGGAATATTATCCAACCCCGTAGCTTTGCCATTAGAAAGGCTATTAATACATAATAATAGATCTACCCTTTGTGGAAGCTCATCGAGTATCTCTCGGTCAGCCTGTGGTAACTGCGTAGATGGTACTAAATTAAGATATGTCGTAATATCTTCTAAGCTCGCCGCACTATTTTCTTGGTATAGATTCTTATAGTATTCTAAAAAAGCCTTCTGGATACCTTCCGGCGCCTTGGTAGTTCTAAGGGTGGAATCTCTGATTTCTATAATAGTATTCCTTGTGCTATCCTGCCGTGTTCTAACCGCCAAATGGTGTCCGACTTGTTCGCTGCACTCATAAGCTTCCTTCCCCCATGTTGCAAGTCTATCTGCCGCTTTTTTTGCAATGTGTTCTAGCACCGCCGATTTTGCTGCCGTTATTTTAGCTAGAGCCTCTGTTGGATCATTCCCATCTCTGATGATAGTGATTAGATTCTTTTCTGCTTCTACCAGCTGTGCTTGCAAATTAATCATAAGCTGTCGTTTATCTCTATTTAACGTAAGCGAGAAGCTCATTGTTTCTCCCCTAATGGCTGCTTTTAATGCGTCCCATACTGTTTAAATCCCCGTGCTACCTATATTTTCCTTAATAAAACATGGAATCCAATTCTTCATATGGTTACAATATTTATCGTTTAAAAGGAGGGATCGTTCGAATGTCCAGTTAGATGTCTCTCTGGTACTACCCCCACTTCCTCTTATTTCCACCACTAGCGGATTGTGATCTGAAACAATGCGTGGCGCTTTTTCAATTGTGCACAGCTGTGTTATTGAGTGAGATGCAAAAATAAAATCTAGTCTTACTAACTTATTATGTGGAAAGGAATAATACGTGTGGCCAGGATCTGTGGGGTGCCGTGCCTGCCAAATATCGCTCAGTGCTTGTTCAGAACATAACATCCTCAATGCCTTAAGAACCTTTGGCTTCCGCCCATAGTAAATCCATTCTTTATCCTGAACTATATTTTTATTGACAGGGAGATTTATGTTGAGGTCCCCGCAAATTACTAACGGAGGTGGCCAATTAGCCAGCTCATTATTCATAAAGTCAAAGATTGTTGGGGCGTCTAAAGTGCTACCATATAAAGAACATATCGTGAGGGACCCACCATTTTCATTCTGACAATTGGCTATGACCCACCTCCCATGTTTATCTGCTAGTACTCTTTTAAATTGTAATGAACATTTTGCCGATATTATTGCCACCCCCCTAACCCTAGCATCTTGTGTTGTAGCCCCTATTACTGTATATCCCATAGTGCTTAGAAGTCTAATCTGGGTTCTTTCAATATGTGTTTCTTGTAGACAATATATGTCAGCTTTAAGTAATCGGAGGGCCGCTGCTGTGTTTCTCTGTTTCTTAGGATCATTCAGGCCACAGACATTGATTGAAGCTATACGCAGCTTACTCATGGCCATTTCCCATCTTTAGAATATATATACATAAAATAACGTTAACAAAGATCCTAACATTCGAACCCGCTCCTTGTTCCCTATCAACTGTCCCCCTTGGCCCAACCCCATCCCCCAACCCCCCCGCCCACCACCACCCATACAGGCAACCTGGTTCCAGAGGAACCATGGTGTGATCATCCGAGTAGACCGAAACCCCCAGTGCACCTCCCAAACCCATCCCCACCTACTCATAGCGATTGCTTCTGTGATTGCCCCTAAATTAACTGTTTATATCATTATGCTTGAATTTCCAACATTAAATATCTAAATATTCTAGTCCTTAGATCTGTCTCTTCTTGATTCTGCCACCTCCTTCAGATAAACTTCAGCTTGTACCTCGGAGGTAAAGCTTCGTGTAACCCCATTGACGATAATTTTTAGACGTGCTGGGTTCTGTAGGAAAACCGTTGCTCCTAATTGCTGAAAAGGTGTGATTAGCTGCCGCATCCTCCATCGACGTTCCACTGTCGCGTGGGCAAAGTCAGGTCTGGTAAAAAAGCTGACCCCATTAAATTCCCTCTTGCTGTTGGGCCTAGCTAAATCAAACAGTGTCTGTCGCAATAAAAAATTGCCAAAGAAGACTAGAAATACTCGGGGTATTGGGCCGGAGACCGTTTGGAGAGCGTTAGTGGAAAGCGGTGCGCCCTTTGGATCTCCTTATCCCAATCCCAAGTTTGAAGCTCAGTGAATGCTCCTCTGAACAGTGTGATTATGTATGCTCTCGGGTCAGTCCCTTCCACTCCCTCCGGTACTCCAAGAATGCGGAGGTTGTTCCTCCGTAGTCTATTTTCCTGCTCCTCGACTTTTGCCATTAAGTCCTTGACCATACCATCCTGTGCGTCCCCTTGTTGTTGGAGTGAGGCAACATCTTTTTCCAAATTCTCAGTGCGCAACTCCACCGATGACATCCTGTCGACTATCTCAGTACAGGTGCGGCCCACCTTCCGAATTGCTCCCTGCAACTTCTGTGTGGCTTGTCGATTTTTGCGATTGTCCGTTTTCACCTCTTCCTGGAAGCCTTTGATTGAGCGCAGCACTGCAGCTAGGGAGGGTTCTTCGTCTTCTTCTCCCCTGAACATTTTAGAGTTTTCACTGCCCATATTCCCAGCAGCTGAGTTATTACCACCTGAACGTATTGTGCAGTCTGATGGGGTAACAAACTGGGATGAGGAGTAGTCCCATCTAAGCTCGGCACTGCTTCCATGCTCCGCAATCTCGCCGCTTTTGTAACCACTTTGCCTTTTCTTCTTTCTCTGTTTCAGCCCTGTTAACCTTTTACGTGCAACATTCTGCCCTGAGGATTCTGACTCGGTGTTAGACCCCCAGTCCTGTCTCTTCCCCTTTTCTCTGCCTTCGCTCTCACTGGACGTAGAGATGCCAGTTTCATACCGTTCAGATTCATCTGTAACCGAGTGGGTTCTCCCAATGTCATTTGTTCGGTTGACGTCCCCTGTAGTATCCAAGTTGCCTTGCTGTGTAGGCGCTATATTTGCCGAGACAAGACTCCGCATATGCGCAGGATGCTCAGGGCACTCGATGTTAGTAGATATGGCAGATGCCTCCACTGATTCCTCCGCTAGCGCTGGCGCCACTTTGTCAGCCGTCTCCGTCACCATTTCGCATACTATTTGAGCGGGGGAGGGCAGAAGCTGAGTCTCATAGGTCTGAATACCATTGCTATTCACTCCTGTCTCCTCGGGTCTTTCTGCATTATCTGTCAGCGAGGAATGGTTTATAATTTCTGTTGCTGGGTTATCAACTAACTCCATAAGATCCGTAAGATGGTTATTCCGCGCAGAGGGCGTCCGCGAGGGATCTAAAGTGTGCTGGTGCTCTTGCCGTTTTTCCCCCTCTACTTCTGCCTCTGCTTCTGCTTCTCTCTCTACTAAACCAAACATATTCGAGATAAGTCTTTGGGCATTTGTTGCCTGGGGAATATTTCTACAATTCCTATCCCCCTGTTGTTTTTTGTTTTGTTTTAATTGCTTTAGCCCCTGTTCTCCCCTAACTTCAACAATGCCTTTGAGCTCCTGCTCTTTATTTTTAAGCCCCCGAGTCTCTGGGCGATGCAATGGAGTGCTCTGGCCTGACCTTTTTGCTGAATTGTTGGGCGATGTTGGCAATAAAGGCGCATTCTTAGGCTTAACATTCCTCCCAGCGCGCCCAGCCATCCTTACTTGTTTGTATCTCTTCGCGTGCAGGGTCGTGCAACACTGTATCCTCTGTTGAACCTGCCGCGTCTGACCACCTCTGCCGCTTCTGCCGTCAATCTTTTCCCGCCGGGATACTGCTGTCAGAGCCTCAGTGATTGCAGATAGGGCTGCCACGGGACAGAGCGGCGTTGGATACCGCCGCAGGGCAGAGTGAAGCACAGGAGTTTGCGGCGGCTTCGTTCTACGCAAGGTGGTTAGGAAACCCACGGAAACCCCTACCGCGCTGTTCCTTCTCCCGGGTAAGGCTGCCAGGTTTCTCTTCGTGTGACCCCTCGGTATATTACTCGTGAAGAGCAGAACTGACAATGAAGCATAGCGAACTCGCTCCATATATTACGGAGTGATCTTCCTTATGTAATCCATGTTTCTTTTCCTGTTTTCTCGCCGCAATCACTGTCCCATATCGGTAGCTCTTGTGATGGTTGTGGGACAGGTTGGGAGAGCTGCAGTGAGACGCAGCTACTCGGACGCCATCTTGCCGCCATACCTCACTCTTCCACCGCAGTGTCACCTCACTCCTCCATAACGGCCACAGCTCACTCGCCCTTGCGGCCTCACTCTTCCATGGCGGCCTCACCTCACTCCTCCATGGCGGCCTCACCTCACTCCTGTATGGCAGCCTCACCTTACTCCTCCATGGCGGCTTCAACTCACTCCTCCTTGGCAGCTTTACCTCACTCTTCTATGTCCGCTTCACCTCACTCATCCATAACGGCCACTGATCGCTCGCCCTCGCGGCCTCACTCTTCCATGGCGGCCTATGGCTCTGACTCAGCGTTTTCCGCGGGAGTCAGCCGCTGTGACAGCCCCGGTATATTACTCAGGCGCTGCAAGCTTCTCACGGGAGCACTGAATTAAAGTTATATTTTACGGTCCTACACTTTGTTATGTATTATTAAAAGTTTAGTGGCGGCGGCTCCCCTGCTGCCTTCGTCAGAGCTCCCAGCTTTGATATCCCCTGTTTTTGATGTGCGTTCGCTTCCTACTCACGCGGAAATTGATCGTTTAATTGCGTGGGATCAGAGGGTAAGGATGGGGTATAGAGAGAGATTGCAGTGCCACTCATGAGACCTCTCTGCATTCAAATAACAAGTGCGCACCCTCGGGGACAGGACCTTATTGAAAATATATCGGATTTAAAACTTACTCGAATGCCCCCAAAGTTAAACACGAGGCCGCGGCTAGGGCTGCCGTCCGCCTGCAGATCGGACAGCCCCGGCTCGTCTCTCACCGGACTGTTACAGGGAGCAGCAGTCGGCGCTCCAGTCCCACCTCCAGCACGGACTCTCCAGGCTGGCCTGGAAACACAACTTCTTCATAGGGCCCCTCGGCATTCAGCGCACCGTGCGGGCAGCATTTGCAAGCAGGTTTACACGCGTGCAGTGCTGCCACGGGCCACCAGTGCCGCACAGCCGCCGCTGCCCCCAAAATAGTGCTGCCTGGGGCGGACCGCCCCCCCCTAGCTACGCCACTGACTGGCAGCACTTGCGGCGCGCTAGCTATATTAATAAAATGTAAAGCATATTTTTAAGAAGAGAGATACCTCACTGAGGCACAACTTACTTTGCAAGGCGACTCGATGAGTGGCAATTGTATGGGCTGCTCGATGCGAGGCACAAGATGGCTGCCAACACTTCCTGGTTTGAAGAGTTGGCAGCCAATTAGAGCCAAGCTCGTGCTCGGGGTTAGGCTCCGCCCAGATATCAAAACTTTTTATTTTTGAATTTCTCAGGAACTACTGAACGGATTTACACCATTTAACAAAAAGGGCTCTTTCTGAATCAAGGGCTACCTTTTTGCCAAATTTGGTGTAATTCCGTTCAGCAGTTCTGGCTGTAGCTTTGTCTAAAGTTTCCTATGGAAATTAACATGGGGAAAATGCATTTTGGGACCCCCTTTTTTCTCGGCCCCCGCTTGTCGAATCACCCCGAACCTTTCAAGACAGGAGCTGACCGGAGCGCCCCACTAGTTTTGAAAATTTCGCGAATATTCGTCAACCGGTGCCAAAGTTATTGGGAAAAGAAAAAACGCTTTTCCTATGGAAACTAGGTCCAAACTATAACTACCTACTGGCGACCGCCAGTGGGTAATATATATATATATATATGTGTGTGTGTGTGTGTATATATATATTCTTTTTTAAAACACCTCAATTTTAACTGCTTTTCCTTTGGAAAACTACCTATATCAGCTCTAGCCTTCTCCTGACTACTATTGCTCCTTCACTTCAAAATGCTTAGAGTATGGATTGTGGACCACAGCTATATCTATTGGGCTAAAGAGGCTGCAAAAAGAGAGATATTGACAGGGACTTGGGTTTGCCATATGTGCAGATTACTTTGTTTGGCCAGAGAGGGTTAAAGTTTCATCAGTTGCTGGCTTTGGTTAAGTCTATTGTGGATTTCCAAACTCCTCACTTCATAATTGTGCACTGTGGTGGCAATAACCTAGGCTCATTGAATGGGGTAGGGCTGGATATCCTAATGAAAGAAACCTTTTCAGAACTGATGTCGCTTTTCCCTCACACTGCCTTGGTGTACTCTAATATATGCCAAAGACAGAAATGGAAGTGGTCAAATCAATTCTGTCCATAGATCGACAAAGCCAGGAAACATGTTAATAAAACTGTTTCTGCATTCCTCAGAGACCATTGCATGGGCTGTGTCTATAACAATCTGTGTTTTGAAATGCGTGGAATTTATAGAAATGATGGAGTGCACTTTACAGATGACGGCAACAGGGTGTTTCTAAGTAGCATGAAACTGCATCCGGTTTTATGTGTAGCAGCCATATACACAAAACCAACACAACGGCTCTTGTCAGAGTTACCCTAGTACCTGAAATATTGTTTTTTTTTAAAGGCTTTCTTTTTCCTTTAGTTTTTGGGGATCTTCGTGATGACGTCGGGAACCCCGCCGACATGTCGGGAAAACGGAAAACAAAGCAGACATTCAATGGCCATTAACACATCCAAAAATAATATGTAAAAAAATCCATTTTGAACATTGCTCTACACATATTACTATATACATACTTCTTTCAAAGCATGTTTAAACTCATATTTTTGTACTAAGTTTCTTTAAAAACCATCTTACAGATCTATTTCCCGTTTTTGCAGTTATTCTGGATGTCGGGTTGGCGTTGTTAACCGCGACGATCACGACTTTTCCATAAAGTGAAAACACAAATATATGCACACATATTACACTATTTTACACACTAGGGGGGATATTCTCAAGAACGTGCGATAAACATCGCCAAAATAGGTTAACGCAAGTTTTCATATCGCCGTCTATCGCGGGAAAATAACTCTGGGTTAACATCGTATTCTCAACATGGCGGTAACATGCGATAGTCTTCCAAGAACACGTCAAATGTCCGCAATAACATTACCGGGACGGCGATGAAAATCCAAACCCGAACGCGAAAAAAGTTGCGATGTGCCCAACCGCGATAAAAAATCCAGCGAGGAGCAGCGCCAGGCCTGCAAGTCCCACAAGTCAGGCTGCAAAAAGCACAATAAAAGCGGCAACACAAAACACAAACAACTGCGAAGCACCATGGAGGTAGCCGGAGCAAGCACAGAAGACAACCAGAACCCCACAAGCCCCACGGAGGACCAGCCTGGGACCTCGGGGTCAAGGAAGGGCAAGGAGAAGAAGAAGAGGAAGACGCGGTTCAGTCCGCAGGAAAACAGGATCCTGATCACGGAGGTGATAGAACACCATCAACAACTGTACGTCACCTCCACTGTGACATTGGCAACAAAAAATACAATATAGCAGTCCATCCTGGACAAGGCGAATGCAGTCGGAGTGGTGAGGAGGACAATGGACGAGGTCAAGAGGCGCTGGAATGATGTGAAGCGCAAGACCAAGCAGAAACTCGCAAACAACCAGAAGGCAGCAATGCATACTGGAGGTGGGAGTCCAGCGCCACAGGAGGAGCTGGATGAGATGGAGGAAATGGTGTCCACAGTCATCAGTGGGGGGACGGTGGCAGGAGTTGGGGGACCGGACACTGCTCAACATGACCCGACACAACAGCAACAGGGTGAGTAACCACCAGGGACTGGGGGGACGGGGGGAGATGGGCACAATGGCACAGATGCACAATTAAGTAGAGTACATCTGCGGACAAACCATGCCCAAGAGTCCAACCAAGAGCCCAATTTACCCAAGTCTGCAACATCACAGCACTGCATAAGCACAGAAGTGAAAGCCACACCGCCTGAAAGGGATAAGGGCCAGCCAAATCAGAGCTGAAGGGGCAACTCACCTACAATGCAGCACACGCACATAAGATCCAGAGCACCGCAACATTTACAACAATGTTGAACAAACAGCAACACCAGCACAACAGAACAGAGGACACAACAGCTGCCGCTTGTGTGTGGAAAATGGCCATTCGCATGTGGCACAGCAGGAAACTGTGAGATGATAATGTACTAGTACAACCCCACATCCCTGATGGTGCAGTAATGCATGTATGGCCGTGACCCAGATAGGCAGTGAGACACACATTGTCATGCAAATCAACACTCATCACAGTTGAATACAAGAGAAGGTGCGTAGACTTTATTAGCATATGCGTGTCAGTACGGCCAAGATAAGTGCCACAACATGCAGACCAATGCAGCAGTATGTCAGAACGTGGAACGTTGCCAAGCGCCGCTGTCCACTCCGGGGGAGTGCTGCACCATTCACAGGTGTGTGTTTACCCGCGTTGTTGTCCGCTCATGTATTCGGAGTCCAGGCGAATGCAGCCATGTCCACTGTCGTCGTGGGAGATGTGACCAGAACCCCAAGTTCCAATAAGGTGTCGGCACATGTGCAATGTGTTCCAAACTGTTGTGTCTGCAGGTACGTAGTTACATGTCCATGAAAGGTAGTGCAGCTTCGTAGGCAATCATTTCAACATGAGGTCGTCGTCGACTTCATCGAACAGGACGTCGAGGCTAACTATTAGCAAGTCCGGACAGATGTGCTGCGTCCACCCCCTTTCACCAATTAGCACTACAGCCCAATAGGGGAGCGGCTCAATTTGCTCACTGCACACGAGGAGTTCTGCAATCTCCCAGGTCCAGCTGCCAGCATGTATGCCAAGTATCCAGGCATCCCATAGACGGGTGTCACGGTGACACTCATGGTCGTGGGCCAACAGGGGGCACACACACATGTCGAAATTCAGTTCGGCTACCGTCCTGTTGGATAGGCAGACATCCATGGACCACTCGAATATGCACGAGCGACAATGCAACACAGGCTGCACGCAGTGCTCCCAGTAAATGCAGCATATGTGCACGGTACAGTTCCACCTGACAGGGGTTGTGCAAGTGTCCGTGATGGTCTGCCATTGCGTTAGTGGCTCCGGTTGAAGCGGCACTATTCTGACCTGCGCCAATTCTGTGGATGAAATGCCACAGCTCGGAGCAATGAATTGTTTTAGTGTGCAACGGTTGTACGCCTGGGTTAATGTGGGAGTAAGTGTGAAGGCCATTCCATGCAAGATAACTTCGAGCAAGGACTTCTGTGTGTGGGGTGTGTATACGTTGGTCTCTAGTCGGGCTGTGCGTAGTGTGGGAGTCATCATCAGCTGCTATAGTATCTGTCAGGGGGGGCCGGGCACATGCAAATCTGAGGTCGGAGGTGCAGATGTGCTTCCGCCTGATAGCTCAGACAAAGGAGCATTCATCCCTAATGTTAGTTTCTCATCTGCTTGCATTCAGGTACTGTGAAGTGGCTTGTTGGGGGTGGGGTGGGATGTGTGCGACGTTGGGATTCATGTTCAACATGTCTTGCATGTGGCAAATGAGCGGCATCACTGTGTGTAACGTTGCCTCACAGCTGCTCCTCCCTCCCCCCGAGCCTATTTACTTGTGTGCGCTGCGCGGTTGCATCACTGGCACTCCTACGGCACATCATTGTCATGCCTGTCTGCGCATGTCCACAAGCCTGACAACGACACTGTGATGTTGGCCGTTGGAGGTGGGCGGCCACGTGAGTGTAGGCCTGTGGGAACGATAGGGCGGACACAGACGTAGAGTTCATGCCTGGCTGAACTCGCGCTGCGATTACGGCTAGGCATTTGGCTCATGCTGCGGCAATACAGATACACACAACACTTGGCATGTATGAGCCAAGACCCCGAGCGGTCTTGCGCTCCTTCATTTCCCCGTTCGTGCGAGCCCGCCCTCCGGGTGCATGCTACATTGCAACATTGTCGATTGCGGACTGGGTGGCGCCGACACTACAACAGAGACACACGCATTAGTTACTTCCTTGTCCAGGCCAGAACTGAACCACACCCAGAGCCCGGGGGAAATCCTTCACACCCCTACGCTGGCTTGGGGTACGCTGGCCCAGCCCAGCCCACTCCGCTTACGCTTACAGGGGGAGGACAAAGCTACGTGTCCAAGGTCAAACCCACTGCCTGAGGTGACATGGTTGCATCCGCTGTCCACAGCACAATGTAATGTGGTAGGGCCCTGGCCCATCATGCATACATAATGACCACACGGACACACTTAGATAGATAGTTGAACTGGCTACGGGCACGTGCGCCTGGCCACTTTTCATTACTAGGGTCACATGTCCAGTGACGCCTGTGCTGGATGGGTGTGGGGTGAGTGTAAGCCAGCCCCTAGGGAGTGGTTGGTGCTGGCAACAACTAGAACAGTGATCATCGGATCACACACACAGATTCAATCATAAAGGGTCCATGACTTGCAGTGCACTGAGGTAGGGGCACCAGAGCTGAGCGTGCTCATGTGAAGGAATTGTTAATGATTTGGTCCCTTCGGGATATTCCTGCTGCAGCTGCAGTGGGGTGTGGTACACCTGCCTCATCTTCATCATCATCGTCCCAGGTCTTCCCCACTGCCTGAGGTGAAATTGTTGCGTCCGCTGTCCACAGCACAAAACTCAATCATGAAGGGTCCATGTGTTGTGGTGCACTGAGTTAGTGGCACCTGAAGAGCTGAGCAGGGTATCAAGCTGATGATGGCATCCAAGACAGGTGTGAGCAACTTAGATAGGCTGGCTGTGGGACTCCTCCGACTCTGGCAGTTGTTGGTTGGAGGTGGTCCTGGCAGTGGTGGCGGGTGTGCAGCCAGCGATGATGGCGTGTCCTTGCATGTCAGGATTGGATTTGGTTTGTGAGCCCTGCTGACCGCAGTGTAGGCCGGAGGCAGCGGTCAGAAAGGGCACACAGCCACGTGACGATGACTTGTGGTGCACTGAGTTAGTGGCACCTGGAGCGCTCGGCGGGTGCGTGGCCTGCGCTGATGCGTCGTCCGGGCGGCCCGCCCTGGAAGCAATGTCTGTTGCCTACTGGACTCTGCCATAAATGAATCAAGACTCAATTTGATTTGCGAGCCCTGCTGGCCGCAGTGTAGGCCGGTGGCAGCGGTCAGCAAGGGCACACAGCCCCGTGACATCGACTTGTGTTGCACAGGGTCAGTGGCACCTGGAGTGCTCAGCTGGTGCACAGCCAACGACGATGCGCCGTCCGTGCGGGCCGCACTGGGTGCAATGTTTTTCGCCTACTGAATTATGCCTCAATATTGCCACGTGGCGTCGACTTGTGTTGCACAGGGTCAGTGGCACCTGGACGCTCAGCAGGTGCACAGCCAATGACGATGCGTCGTTTGACTTGGGGGACCTGCTGACCGCAGTGTATGCCGGAGGCAGCGGTCAGCGAGGGCCCACAGCCAGGTGGTGATGACTTGTGGTGCACTGAGTTAGTGGCACCTGGAGCGCTCAGCGGGTGTGCAGCCAACGATGATGCGTCATCCGGGCGGGCCGCACTGGGGGCAATGTCTGTTGACTGGTGGTTTCCTCCATTAACAGAAATGTGTCACGATTTGAATTGTGGGACCTGCTGACCGCAGTGTAGGACTAAGGCAGTATCCGGCACACACATGACTCCGTGTTGCTGTGCCGCTGGATGTGCTGGGGGCCTGTGTTGCGGAGTCTGGAGGTCACGGCGGCAGACTCGTGGCAGGGTGAGGTGCGCCGCCCTGGCAGACGCGTTGCCCATCACGGAAGAGAACCACGCCCAGGGCCCAGCCTTTTTATCAGCACTCCTATGCTGGAGTGGCGTACGCCGGCCCAGCCCACTGCACTTATGCTTACAGGGGGGGATGGCACAGCTACATGTCCAAGGTCTTCCCCACTGCCTGAGGTGACATGGTTGCGTCCACTGTCCACAAAACTACACACACCAGCAGTATATGTCCACATGGACATGTCTGTGCTCTGCATTCTGTGGTCTGTCCAGCACATCACCGCCACACTTGGCATTGTGTACATTCTTCTTCATGGGTGAGTTGCCTCCTTCACACATACTTGGTTCCCACCTCTCCCCACATTCTGCACTTGAGTGGCTGAGGGGCCATGCTGTTTTTGGAAGGTCCGCTGTCTTGTGCTATGCTGCCTCAGTGGTAGTCCGGTGGGGTTCGGAGGGGGGGTGGTCCTGGGGTGGTGGCGGTGGGTGTTGTGGCCCTCATGGGTCTCCGAGCTGCATGATCATTGGCTCCATGGCATCTGTGGGTCTTCAGATGTGGCTCTGGGCTGGGCTCCCTTTCATACTGCAGGTAGTCGTCCTGCTTAGCACTAGCAGAAGGCAGGTGTTAAATCCCTGCTGCTAACGCGCCTTATCGCCTGTTTTTGGGTTGCATCACAGATCTGGCTAGTCGTTGAGAATCTCGCGAAGTGGTGTTTTCGTGTGTTTTTGCACGGGAACGCCTGCTCTGCATATCATTAGCGTTAGTTGTCTCTCTCATCCGTGGCGATGTTTTTTGCGGCAGCTATCGCTGGTAAACTGGCGATATCGGCAGTTTGCACCAGCTTGAGAATAGGGCGATAAGTCTATCGCCACTTTTGCGGCGCTAAAGTGCCAATAAATCGGCGATAAGTCCTTGAGAATATGCCCCTTGGAGTTTATTACTGTACACTTCAAACTCACGTTTTTCTAGTGTATTTCTAGAACATGAAAACAAAAAATGAGTAGGCCGTTCCTAGCACATATTGCAGGATGATAAATGATCACAGGGTTGGAACAAAAGGTGAATGAAATAAGAAGAGCAGGAGAAAATTTCCTCCTTTCGGAAAAGACCTCACACACCCAGCGTGCTAGGTGTCATGCTTCATCATCGGGTCTGCTCCTTATCGGGTCGGCACTGCAATACCCGATCGGCACCCGTGATGGGGCCTTCCTGGCGGAGATCTTTATTCCTATGCCGTTGGGTGTTGAATGTGTAAGGATCCTAAAAAGATATGGTGTAGGTGATAGTAGTGTGTAAGGACGTGAAACAAAACAGGAAATAGTGAACCACTCAAAACAATTTTAATGAGTCGTGGTCACTATCCTGATTAAAAACTGAAAAGGCGCATACTCTCATTCTCAAAGTTGTGCGGAGATATGCTAAAAATAGGTCAACATGTTTCTTGCCTGTTATCTATTCAATGGCAATTCGTCAGGACCAAAGGTAGATCTACCTACACTTTTTGGTGGTGATCGAGAAACTCAATAAAGTGCATAAATGATCACTAATACAGCACCCTAAAAAGTGGTACCTGTAGATCTATTATCAAGCCTGCAATGGGAACAAAAAACAAAAAACAATATGACGACATTATCAATTCATATTAAAGTTATACCTAAAGTGCACCATTAAACATCCATGGTGCCTCACACGCATGCAGAAAACAGGTGAGCTATAACATGCATCAACTGTGATCTGGGTGTAGTGAAAATTAAAAAGCAGTAGCAACTACGAAGAACACAAAGGATCTTATACATAGACGGTTGATTAGCACTCACCCAGGTCGGGTGAGAGATTGATGGCATCGTGTACCGGTTAGAGCAGACACTCAACTGTAGTGTCCTAATGAAACAAAGAAAAGACAGAAGAAGGAAAGAAGAGAGAAGAAAAGAAGAGAAAAAGTGGAGAAAAAGAGAGGAGGGGGAAAGAATCAAGAATACAAAATTGAAACACTGGGACCCAGGACTGATATTCAGTGGGCAGTGCCAAAACCGAGAATACAAATCCAGAGTCAACCGCCTGTATCTCTAACAATGGAGAAGTGCAGATGTCAATGGGACACTCCAAGTGTGAACACTGAATTGGTAACCAGGTGAATATCAAGAGACTGCTCGCACCGGTACCGGCAAGTAGTCCCCCTAGTAACAACCAGGTACAGTATCTGGAGTAATACTGGCCGACATCAAGTGTGGTTATCCCTGTATCCCCATGAACTGCCCAATGCAGTAGACAACACAAAGACGGGACACGTGCATTGACACAACATCCAAAAGGTGTACAATATAGAGTAGATGCCAGTGACCTGCAGGTATCAGTGCCAAACCTGCAATACAGGACCAAGCTCTCTCCAGGCCGTAAACACCAAAGGCACCGTTATCAACATCCGCGGCAATCTCGGAATGAATCAGGACCGCCTAGTAACCTCCCAAGTATAGAGAGACGTCAGCGGGTTGCGTGCGCGCCCAAATACTTACAGTTACGTAGAACTGGACCTTCAGTAATCCTACCCTTCGCTCCACCGGACCGGATTGCTTGAAGTGGCATGGCTCTTCTAATTATATCCGGCCGGGCGCGTAAGGGAGGCGGTACTTCCGGGAATCACGCAAACGATTGTCCTGAGGGCTAGAACGCTGACCCTGCCTGGCGGGCGCCATATTGGACAGATCCAGGGTAATACTGGAAGCCCATCTGAAATCGTCACCTCTGGGAACCGGGTTACTTAGGATATGTAAAAGAAACCAAACCAAAGTCTAGAAATAAAAAATTAATAGTTGATAGGGCCTTGATATGTAACCAATGTAATAACAAGGCTCCTAGACAAGAGGGATATCAGGGTGGATAATGATTAAATATTGATACTATTCAAGGCAATATGAGATGACATACAGAAAAATTAGAGATGGAGCGCAAAATATAAAGGTGAAGATGTATTTGGATTCATTAGAATTGTGTGAGGAGGCTCCAAGGAACATCTTCATTCAGCCCATCCTTATCAGTCGATAATCGCAGCACCCAGCGTTGTTCAAGGCGAAACAGCGATTTCTTAGGCATGCCCGGATGTGTTTCAAGAATGCACCAGTGAAAAGAATCAGGAGCATGCTGTTCCTGATGGAAGTGGGTAGTCATTTTAGTATTGGTTTTATGACATCTGAAATTACTTCTATGTTCCATCATACGGACTTTGACCTGTCTTGTAGTCATTCCTATATATAGGAGTCCGCAGGGGCAACTCAATAAATAGATACAATTAGATGAGTTGCAATTGGTATGGGACTTCATTATCCACGATACCCCATTAGGGAACGTCAGCTCTTTACTGATAGATGTCTGGGGGCATATAGAACAAGAGCCACAAGGGTAATGTCCCTTAATAGGTGGAAGATCCCATAATGTTCTCTGTGAACTGTTATGTTGTTTTCTGGGTCTCGTATGAATTAGCAAATCCTTGAGGTTGCTAGTTCGTTTGAAAGCAAATCTAGGTGTTGGTAAATTCAGTGTCCCTGTATTGAGGATTTCCCAATGTTTCCGAATAATTTTTCTAATTCGGTCAGATTCAGGAGAAAAAGTGGTAACGCATGTGATTGTGTGAACTGACTCTCTAGTCACATTTTCCAACAAACTCTCTCGATTGTTATGTCTTGCTCGTTTTTGTGCGAGAGCAACAACTTGTTTAGGATATTCACGTTTGACAAGATCCCTCATCAAGGTGGCTGACTCTCTCTGATAGTCTGATATAGTGCTGCAATTCCTTCTGATACGAAGGAATTGCCCAAAGGGTAAATTCTGTCTTAAAGCCCTTGGATGATGGCTGCTAAATAACAAAAGACTATTCTTGTCAGTAGGTTTTCGATACAAAGTAGTAGTAATCCTATCTCCTTCTAGTTTAACCAATAAATCAAGGAATGGGATCTCTGTCTCCGAAATGGTGTTGGTAAACTTCAGGAATGGATTCAATGTATTAATCCATGTACAAAACTCATCACATTTAGTGCGTTCTCCTTTCCATAGGATCAAGATATCATCAATAAATCTCTTCCATAGCAGCACGTTCGCCCGGTATGGATTATTGAGGTCATTGATGTGTCTATCCTCAAAAGCTGACATGTACATACAAGCTAGACTCGGCGCGAACGTACTGCCCATGGAAGTGCCCTGTGTTTGATGGTAGAGTTGTGTCTCATACTCAAAGAAGTTATCAGTTAACGCCATGGTTGCGCATTCAATTATGAAAGACACCGGGGTTGGTGAGTCCCATTTGATGTTGATATTTCTAGAACAACCATCCCTAAAACCTATTTTCCGTTTTCGCAGTGAGGCCGGAGATCGCGATGGCATCTGTAATCGCGATCCCCCCAGACACGTACGAAAGCAGAAAGCAAAAGCAGGAATTCAATACCCACAACCATATTAACAAATTATAAATATATAATTAATTCTAACCATCACAGTACATAACTAACTATATAAATATCTCTATAAAACATTTATCACTATCTCAATATCTCTATAACAATGTATTATTGATTCATTGATATATTTTTTTTGACGACATTGATAGTCGCAATGTCCCCACGATGGTACACGGGGGGCCTCACTGGCAGTCGAGTCGTCGTCGCGAATATCGCGTGCAATGAAACAATTTATTTTGGACACATAACTTGTGTCACTAACACCTCCATTTCTCAACCATGGGGTTAGAGTATCTCCACCCTGACCCCTTATAGATTTTCAGCCCCGGGAACCATTCCCAATAGATAAAATGGTGGCCGCAATTTTCTATTCGGGTTGCGTCCAGCCAATCAGAGCATTCCTGCTGGCGCATGCATCTGCGATTCATCGCTAAACCACTGCAAAATATCCGCAGCCAGAGATATCACTATAATTTTAAACTTACATTTCTCAACAACTACTAAACAGATTTACACCAAATAAGCAAAAGGCACTTCCTTGAACCGACATCAACCTCCCTGCCAAATTTGGTGTAAGTCCGTTCATCGGTCCAGGCTGTAGGTGTGGCTAAATGTTCCTATGGGAATTAACATTACAAACAAATACTTATTTCGCTCCCCAAATTCTTGGTCCCCACTGCACGGATCACCCCCAAACTTTCCATAACAATAGTACCCACTGTGACACTTTTTGGCAACATTACATGCACATTGGTCAAATGACGCCAAAGTTATAGCCAAGTCAAAAAAAAATTCCTAAGGAAAGTAGGTCCTAACTATAACTACCTACTGGTGACCGTCAGTAGGTAACATATATATGTGTATATATATATATATATATATATATATATATATATATATATATATATATATATATATATATATATATATATATATATATATATATATATATATATATATATATATATATATATATATATATATATTTTATATATATATATATATATATAGATAGATATAGATATACAAAAAACATCTTCCCACTTCAGTGAAAGAGGCGGCACTCCGGGGCAGAAGTGAATCATATCTGTTTATTAGTCACTCCGGACAAACAGGACGTGTTTCGGTTGCGCAGCAGCCTTGATCACCTGAAGAGGCGCCATCTTGTAACACGTATATATACTTAATAAACGTGTAAACATAAACAAAATACTCTCATAAATGTCTTAACACATTACATTATCGTAAAACACTATTAACACACTCGGGGTTGTACTGAAATGCCCTCATAAAAAATACGTTTCTTTTAACACTTCTATTAGTTTGAGATTCAAATTGTGCAAGAATTGGTTTAGTAAAATACACGACGATTTTCCATCACATTATAAAAAGCACATTCAAGACATGCCAGAAATTAACAGTTTCTGAAAACACCCCATTCAGGTTAAGAAATTAATGTGCATGAAATGCAAGTTGTCGTAAATCTACCAATTGAATAGGCACTATGGATCTTCAAAAACATTAAAAATTTATTTATAACAAATACAGCCTGTTCTTTGCTTAAATAGCCTTGACCCTTTGCCCCTTCAATTCTATTATTTCATTGAATTGGTTGGCAAAAAAATTAACTTCTGTAAAATCAACATTTAGGGGCCGATTCCGATTCGGGCAGGAAATGTCTCCGAACGAGCCGGACCCGGAGAGATTTCCGACCGAATCGGACTCTAGCAGCCCGACCGAACGAGTACGGTGCGTACGTATGCTATCGGACTCTATTCGGTCGGACTCCCATTGAAGTCAATGGGAGCCGGTCGTACAACGCGTACACGGGCTCCCATTGACTCAATGGGTACGACGCGAACAAGGGCGCCCCCTGAAGCGGGTTCGCGTCGATGCGGGTCGCGCCGTACATGCACGTGTAGGGGGGACCCATGGGTCCCCCCTGTGTGCGACTCGCGCGGCTACGCGTGCAGGGGGGTCCGACATGGACCCCCGAAGTCCGGCTCCGACTGCTCTTTGGAGCCGGATGGCGCGAGTCGGTCGGACTGCTCGAGGTGCGCATCGTACTGGCTCGGTCGGGGAACGTCTCCATTGCGCGGTGCGAGTCGTGTCCGTGCGAGTCGGTCGGAGCGGTTCGGACCCGCGAACGAGTCGGTCGGCGATTTCGCGTACGCTCGCATCGTACTCGCTCGCCCGGACGCATGCACGAATCGGTCGGAAAAGAGGCCTCCGAATCGGATTCGGTAAAGCCGAATCCGATTCGGTGCCCTACCGGCCGAGATCGGAATCGGCCCCTAAGTCTCTTTGCCACCCCTGAGAACAAGTTCTTTAAAAATCCGTCATTTCTTGTTCTGTGTTGATTAATTAAATATAAAACAGCTTGTAGCAGAAGAATGCAGTTCACCATCCGTAAGTAAAGATTAATGCCTTCAAGATTGGAACTTGATGAGCGTTTACAGTCATTACCTATATATAGATATATATATGTATAGATATATATATATATATATATATATATATATATATATATATATATATATATATATATTCACTGAAAAAAACACAGGTTTCAGGGACGTTATACGTAGGCTGACATTTCACTCATACAAAACCAGAGAAATTCAGCAGTTATAGTTAGCTGAGCTAACTATAAATTGCGCCCCTGCAATGCACTGCTGATGACGTCACATATTACATCACTCATGACATGGTCAGTGACATCACTGATGACATCACTCATGACATCTCAAATGACATCACTGATGACATCATCCACTTAATATCTGATGCACCTCCTCACACCCTAATATATCCTTTCATACACCACTCTAAAATACCATTTTTTAAACCATAGACACACCAATACCAGCTAGTACATACCCACTCACTGATTCATAGGTCTACACACACATCCACTCACTCGCCCATACAGTTACTCATACACGGAGTCACTCATCAATACAGCCACTGATATATGCACTCATACACCCTTTAACTTTTATTTTTATTTTAAAAAATGGAATAACACCCAATAAAAAAAAAACTGAAAATACAAAAAAAATACAAAATTGTTCCGAAAAAAAACCCGGTTCTCATGGAACCACCTATACTGGTTATAAATAGAAAAATTGTATGTAGTGAAAGTGATTGCTTGTAAGAATGTGTGTATGATGAATGTTAGAGTTGTGCGTAAGTAGTGTCTCAGTGAGTGCATGAGCGCATGAGTAGTGCCTGAGTGAATGGTTGAATGCAAGAGTAGTGCCTGGGTGATTGCATGACTGCGTAGGTAATGCCTGATTGATTGGATGTGTGTATAGGTAGTGCCTCTTTGATTGCATGAGTGCATGGGTAGTGTCTGGGTGATTGCATGAGTGCAGGGGTAGTGCCTGAGTGAATGGTTGAGTGCAAGAGTAGTGTCTGAGTGATTGTATGAGTGCAGGGGTAGTGCCTGGGTGATTGGATGAGTGCATGAGTAGTGTGTGATTGGAAGGATGGGTGCAAGGGTAATGCCTGGGTCATTTGATACGTGCATGAGTAGTGAATGAGTGAATGGTTGAGTGCAAGAGCAGTTCCTGAGTGATTGCATGAGTACATGGGCAATGCTTGGGTGATTGCATAAGTGCAGCGGTACTGCCTAGGTGATTGGATGAGTGCATGGGTAGTGCCTGAGTGACTTCATGAGTGCAAGAGTAATGTCTGGGTGCTTAGATCAGTGCATGGGTAGTGCCTGAGTAAAAGGATCACTGCAAGAGTAATCCCTGGATCATTGGATGAGTGCATGGGTAGTGCCTGAGAGAATGGATGAGTGCATGGGAAATGCCTGAGTGAATGGTTGAGTGCAAGAGTAGTGTCTGAATGATTGTATGACTGCAGGGGTAGTGCCTGGGTGATTGGATGAGTGCATGGGTAGTGCCTGAGTAAATGGTTGAGTGCAAGAGTACTGCCTGAGTGATTGTATGAGTGCATGGGTAGTGCATGGGTGATTGCATGACTGCAGGGGTAATGCCTGGGTGATTGGATGAGTGCATGGGTAGTGCCTGTGTGAAAGGAAGATTGCAAGGGTAAGGCCTGGGTTATCCTATTAGTGCAAGAGTTCTGCTAGAGAGAATGGATGAGAGCATGGGTAGTGTCTACGTGAAAGGATGACAGCCTGGCTGATTATATGAGCAACATGATGATAGTTTTCAAATACTGTAAAGGATCAAGATTATTTATATTAAAAACAAATAAAATATAATTAAACTTCAAACATTTCGTCATGTTATCATGCATATTATATCATGTATTCTTACCTTTCAAGTAATTTAGATACATTACTCAGTAGAAGTATTTTAGAGTAGTATTGTCCTAAACAGCATTACAACTCTTTTCAAACTTCAACAGTAGCTACTATAAAGAAGAAAAAGAAAAACTGTTATTTAATGATAATATATTACAGAAATTATAATATTATATTTTTAAGAACACAACATAAATTTAGAATTACATAACATTTTCAGTTTCCCTTTTTTGCTGTTCTCAGATTCCACTTAACTTCACCATACACAGTGATTTCAATGTAGTATCATTAATGAACAGCTGGGGAAAAAACAATCAAATTGATTGTAGAAAAGGAAAAAATCAGCGTAGAGCATCATTTTCAATATGTGTAGCTATGTGTTTTTCTATCAACACTTTGTTAATTACTTCCTCATCTACAGTAACTCTATTATTTATCTCAAGTACATTTGCCTAAATGTAGACTCTCATTTACATCTGGTACAATATAGACAACAAATATATAAACTATTTCCTTTTAAACACAATTTTCAAAATGCAATATTAATTAGCACAAATAATATTCCAAACACTAATTATAAATACTAATAGTTTGAACTCCTGTCTACTTTCTGTTCACATCTTCCCAATAGGCTGAATGATGTACTCAAAACTTTGGCTTCAAAAATAACAAATATGAATTTGGTAATTTATAAGGCAATCTAGGTTTGAATTCCAAGTGGGCATCATTGCAATGTGTCCATCCTTTATTACACTTTAAATACACAGTAAAATGTCCAGATGTTGTAGTAGGTCCATCATGGAAAATAATAGCCACTGCTGTAAAAGGTCTTCTTGAAATAGATATTTGACTTGCATTAAAACTTTTAATTTTGGTTTCCATTTGCTCTACAATGTTGTAGCATTTAAATCAGATATTTTCCAAATCTTTCTATGTGTAATGTAGACAACATCTCTGATTTACAATGCAAACATCTCATGTCCTGATTGGCTGTTTTTATCAATTTGTTGAAAGGTACTGATTTGCAGTCTGGTATTGTCAAGTATATGAATCGTTCTGTTTGAATTTCAGTGGTAGAAGTAAATGAACACTCTTCACATTTATGATCCCATCTGTAACTTAGTCCAAATAAGTTTTTAATCTGTATTCCTTCATGTTCTACTACTCCAAGCATAAGCATTAGAAATTTGTGTGCATCTTGTTGTATATTGAGAGTAAATGTCATAGAACTAGTACACATATCCAAAAGATCCCGAATGCCAGAGGCAGTACGGATCTACTTCTGTCAGTTACCAACTGTGGAAATACATGATGTAGTGCAGAACAGAATCTTTTTTCATGATTTCCCATGATTTCATGATGAAGATCTTCTAGATAATACACAACATTCAGAATCACATTAGCATAACAGTTGATGCCTGAACTATTTACCAACTGGTATCCTTCAATGTCATCAACAGTTTTCATTTTCTTTTTCTTTACGCCTTCAAGTTTCTCTTCATTTGTTTTCTTTTTTTGAACCTCAATTGCATCTTTGACATATTTCCATTTTGGACACACTACACGTTTCTCATATATGGGATATTCACCTAAATCAGGAGCATAAAGTCTTCTTAAACAATTGTACTCTCTTACACAATTTGCTTTAGCACTAACCTTTTTCTCATCAAAATCTATCAAATACAAACCAGACAATGTTCTTACTCAAAACAATGCAACGTATGCCATTCCCTCTTCGAACACTGTACTTCCAATATTTACAAAAGCAGTGTCTATACTTAAACCTTGAGATCTATGAATAGTTACTGCATATGCTAAAGACAGAGGAAACTGTTGTCTGCGAACATACAAATCTTTTACAAGCAAAAAGCATACAACACAACGCCCAATCTGTCTTACCTCTTTAATCTGATCACATTTTACAATCAAAAATTCTATTCCATCTCTATTCTGAAATTTCACAAAATCAACAACTTTTCCCAATGCTCCATTTACTAAACCTTTCCCTACATTCAAATTACGTCGTAAAATTACCCGGCAGTATATACATACATGTAAAGTCTTTTCTAAGCCTGCAGTTTTAGATACAGACTTTTCCAAAGAGTGCTATTTAGCCTGTAGTTTCTCTGAAAGAAGAATAGTCACTCCCTAGTGTTCAGTTTTATCAATAGCTTCAATTTCCACTATTTGTTGTCTTTCCAGTTTCAAAAGTTATTGATTAAATGTAGAACACTCTTGCAGTGTAGACATTTGGCAAACTATAGACTTCTTTTCTCCAAGCATATTGTACATTACTTCAGTTGCCGTGTTTCCAGTTGTAAACAAGTTCCTTAGTAGCGGACTTTCTAAAGCTTATTTACCATGTTTTGTCAAGACACCAATTCTTATGTCTTGAAGAAAATTTCCATAATCTTCATCACTTGCTTGTCGCATATTCTTAACCAGTTCTTTATATTCAAAATGTAACCAAATATTCACATTTCCAATACTTCCCAAAGATTTCCTAGTGTCTTCATGCATTTCCTAGTGTCTTTCCTGTCCTTTTACAGGTGTAAGTTGTAGTAGATCTCTGAATACAATTAAATGTTTTACTCCAAACAAAACATCGTAATCTGTTTCTAAAATCTGTTGCATTCTCAAGAGTACAAAGGCAAACATTAATTTTGAGACAATGCCCACCTCATCAATGATTTCCAGTTTCATTTTCTTCAGTACTCTTGGAACTTCATAACAAGATTCTCCAGATAGCTTCTGATATTCCAATTTATTATCATGTTCAACAGGTAGCATAAGTAGTCAATGTAAAGTAATCCCTTTAATGTTCTGTGCTGCTAATCCAGTTGGAGCTGTTACAACACAAGATAAATGTGATTCTGTAATTTTGTGTAGATAATTGGTCAAAACTTTAATTAAGAAACTTTTTCCTGTTCCAGCTTGACCACTGATGTACATTAGAATAGGTTTAAAGGATGAACATTGGCATTCTTTTTTTCGTGTAGAAAACCATGTTGTATTTGTTGTTTGACTTGTAGATATATTTCTTTCTGTTCAATATTTAGTTGTTCTTCTAACTTTTCCAACTGAATAATATCCTGTTGTGCTTGTTGCATTGCAGTTTCTACCTCATTCATGGCTATTGCTGCTTCATTTTTGATAATTGGTTGTCCCAGTGGATCTTGACTCAGTGGACCAGAACTTTGACTATTTTGAGAACTTTCTCTAGCTATTTCAGCTGAATTAGTACTTTTTTGTTCAATCTCATTATTTAACATTTGTAGATAAGTAGGGAAAATTGTGCACTGAATGCTATCTTTACTTGCATTAAAAGAATCTTCATAGCAGTCGAAATCTCCAAGTAATTCTGTTTTACTACGCCAAGGCTTGAACAGTTGCAGAAGTGCTAAATAGAAAAATTCCCTCTTATCTGGACTTTTGCAACTGAGTTTTCTGTGGTTAATAATATTTCCTTTGGCATGCTTTACCAAACATCTGTCACATCCAATTACTGCATATTTATCTTCTTTTATATTTTCTGTAACTTTTCTTTTAAAGCTGTAATGTTGAAGTATTTCATACAGACATAGATTATCGAGATATGGACTCCATTTGGGATAGTGTATCCAACATATTAGTTTTTCAAAAGAACACTATGGGGCCGATTCCGATCTCGGTCGGAGGCGCACCCAATACCATTCGGTCGGGAAAAAAGCCATGCGAATGCCTGTTTCCCGACCGATCCGTACAGCAGACCGAACGAGTAAGTACGATGCGCACAACAGCACAGAATCCGGCCGAGTCGTACTCACCCAATCCAGGTCCTGTTCTCCGACCGAGGCGAATCCGGAAACGCTGAATCGAGTCGCACGGAAGGGAAAATGCAGCTCCGTCCGGCCGAACAAGTACGATGCGCTTTCCGTACGCGCCGAACCCGTCACTACGCACGGCACGTCAAAGCATCCGGGAGAGGCGCACATAAGCTCCGATTCGCGCCACAACACGATCCACGGCTACGAGGTGAACACGCCAGCGACGAGGACGACGCGAAGCGACGAGGACGACGCGAAGCAACGAGAAAGACGAACGACATGAACCAACCATGAATCCCTTCGTCCCGATCATACCAATATTCTACATTTACTACCGGAACAGGCACGGACGCGTACGGCGCAGAAGGTAAGTCAGACACCAACCACAAAACACATACAACACGTACACGACACATCAGACACACACAGAGGGATGCAGAATTTACTTACACCAGCAACAGCAGCACCATAGGGGCGGGATGGCCATCACCAATGCCACATATGCACACAGGGGCCTGAATGCGCACCACCACCCCTACCCAGGGGGGCCGGATGCCAACCACCACTACCACCCTTAGCCAGGGGGTGCCAGATGCCCACCACCACTACCACCCTTACCCAGGGGGCTGGATGCCTACCACTACTACCACCCTTAGCCAGGGGGTGCCAGATGCCTACCACTACTACCACCCTTACCCAGGGGGCTGGATGCCAACCACCACTACCACCCTTAGCCAGGGGGTGCCAGATGCCCACCACCACTACCACCCTTAGCCATGGGGGTGCCAGATGCCTACCACTACTACCACCCTTAGCCAGGGGGGCTGGATGCCTACCACTACTACCACCCTTACCCAGGGGGGCTGGATGCCTACCACTACTACCACCCTTACCCAGGGGGTGCCAGATGCCTACCACCACTACCACCCTTACCCAGGGGGTGCCAGATGCCTACCACTACTACCACCTTTACCCAGGGGGCTGGATGCCTACCACTACTACCACCCTTAGCCAGGGGGTGCCAGATGCCTACCACCACTACCACCCTTACCCAGGGGGCTGGATGCCTACCACTACTACCACCCTTAGCCAGGGGGTGCCAGATGCCTACCACCACTACCACCCTTACCCAGGGGGGCTGGATGCCTACCACTACTACCACCCTTACCCAGGGGGTGCCAGATGCCTACCACCACTACCACCCTCACCCAGGGGGGCTGGATGCCTACCACTACTACCACCCTTACCCAGGGGGCTGGATGCCTGTCACTACTACCACCTCTACCCATGGGGGGCTGGATGCCTACCACTACTACCACCCTTACCCAGGGGGGCTGGATGCCTACCACTACTACCACCCTTACCCAGGGGGGTGCCAGATGCCTACCACTACTACCACCCTTACCCAGGGGGTGCCAGATGCCTACCACTACTACCACCCTTACCCAGGGGGGCTGGATGCCTACCACTACTACCACCCTTAGCCAGGGGGGTGCCAGATGCCCACCACCACTACCACCCTTAGCCAGGGGGGTGCCAGATGCCTACCACCACTACCACCCTTACCCAGGGGGGCTGGATGCCTACCACTACTACCACCCTTACCCAGGGGGTGCCAGATGCCTACCACCACTACCACCCTCACCCAGGGGGGCTGGATGCCTACCACTACTACCACCCTTACCCAGGGGGCTGGATGCCTGTCACTACTACCACCTCTACCCATGGGGGGCTGGATGCCTACCACTACTACCACCCTTACCCAGGGGGGGCTGGATGCCTACCACTACTACCACCCTTACCCAGGGGGGTGCCAGATGCCTACCACCACTACCACCCTTACCCAGGGGGGCTGGATGCCTACCACAACTACCACCCTTACCCAGGGGGCTGGATGCCTGTCACTACTACCACCTCTACCCATGGGGGCTGAATGCCTACCACTACTACCACCCTTACCCAGGGGGGTCTGGATGCCTACCACTACTACCACCCTTACCCAGGGGGGTGCCAGATGCCTACCACTACTACCACCCTTACCCAGAGGGTGCCAGATGCCTACCACTACTACCACCCTTAGCCAGGGGGGCTGGATGCCTACCACTACTACCACCCTTAGCCAGGGGTGTGCCAGATGCCCACCACCACTACCACCCTTAGCCATGGGGGTGCCAGATGCCTACCACTACTACCACCCTTAGCCAGGGGGGGCTGGATGCCTACCACTACTACCACCCTTAGCCAGGGGGCTGGATGCCTACCACTACTACCACCCTTAGCCAGGGGGTGCCAGATGCCTAACACCACTACCACCCTTACCCAGGGGGGGCTGGATGCCTACCACTACTACCACCCTTAGCCAGGGGGGTGCCAGATGCCCACCACCACTACCACCCTTAGCCAGCGGGGTGCCAGATGCCTACCACCACTACCACCCTTACCCAGGGGGGGCTGGATGCCTACCACTACTACCACCCTTAGCCAGGGGGGTGCCAGATGCCTACCACCACTACCACCCTTACCCAGGGGGGGCTGGATGCCTACCACTACTACCACCCTTAGCCAGGGGGGTGCCAGATGCCCACCACCACTACCACCCTTAGCCAGGGGAGTGCCAGATGCCTACCACCACTACCACCCTTACCCAGGGGGGGCTGGATGCCTACCACTACTACCACCCTTAGCCAGGGGGTGCCAGATGCCTACCACTACTACCACCCTAAGCCAGGGGGCTGGATGCCAACCACCACTACCACCCTTAGCCAGGGGGTGCCAGATGCCCACCACCACTACCACCCTTAGCCATGGGGGTGCCAGATGCCTACCACTACTACCACCCTTAGCCAGGGGGTTGGATGCCTACCACTACTACCACCCTTACCAGGGGGCTGGATGCCTGTCACTACTACCACCTCTACCCATGGGGGCTGGATGCCTACCACCAACACCACCCCCACTCATAGGATGGACAATGCATGACACAACCAGCACACCACAACCTAGGGAATGCAAGAAAAAGACATCCCCCCAACACCATGACAAGCATGTGTAGACTGTGTCAAATGCCTACAACACTGAACATGACTTTGAACATACAATGTGACCCCCTATCACATGTGCCACACATATATGTGTGTGGCCCCCACAATGCAAGCAGGCCATGACGATTGTGGCAATGGGGTCCAAACCCCCATCATCACAGTGACCAAAAGGTAAGTGTGGGGTCCATAGCTGAAGCACATTTTGAACATTGTGGCAATGGGGTCTAACCCCCCATCACCACAGTGACCAAAATGTAAGTGTGGGGTCCATAGCTGAAGCACATTTTGAACATTGTGGCAATGGGGTCTAACGCCCCATCACCACAGTGACCAAAAGGTAAGTGTGGGGTCCATAGCTGAAGCACATTTTGAACATTGTGGCAATGGGGTCTAACGCCCCATCACCACAGTGACCAAAAGGTAAGTGTGGGGTCCATAGCTGAAGCACATTTTGAACAGTGTGGCAATGGGGTCCAAACCCCCATCATCACAGTGACCAAAATATAAGTGTGGGGTCCATAGCTGAAGCACATTTTGAACATTGTGGCAATGGGGTCCAAACCCCCATCATCACAGTGACCAAAATGTAAGTGTGGGGTCCATAGCTGAAGCACATTTTGAACAGTGTGGCAATGGGGTCCAAACCCCCATCATCACAGTGACCAAAATGTAAGTGTGGGGTCCATAGCTGAAGCACATTTTGAACATTGTGGCAATGGGGTCCAAACCCCCATCATCACAGTGACCAAAATGTAAGTGTGGGGTCCATAGCTGAAGCACATTTTGAACAGTGTGGCAATGGGGTCCAAACCCCCATCATCACAGTGACCAAAATGTAAGTGTGGGGTCCATAGCTGAAGCACATTTTGAACATTGTGGCAATGGGGTCCAAACCCCCATCATCACAGTGACCAAAATGTAAGTGTTGACAAAGAAAGAGCTGCAACTGCCAAACTGCATGGATGATTCCTGGTCACAGAACATAAAACACATCAGTGGCAAAGTAGTGCATGTGTCCCATTGCAACATAAATTAGGGGAGCCAAATACTGCAGTGCAAATAAGACATACCTTTGGCCATGTGCAGACAAACAACACCCATGGGGGCCGACACTGTCAACATTCATCAATGACACAATGACAGAAGTGACCATCAGAATGCAGACCCACATATTTGCACCAATGGGCACACAAATGCAGATACCCTGTGGAGACTGTAGATGTGAGGTGAACAGATACCATACCATGGCAGCAATGGGACACACAAACCATGATCATTGTGCTGACCGATGACCTAGGAGTCCCAGGGACAGCAGGGGAAAGCCACCAAACTACATACAGCCAATGGCACACCCAAGATATGCCAATGCAGTGGTGCAGATGCACAAACACAAACAGGCAGACCCACACTGCACATCATACACAACAGGTGAGGGGGGGTGCCAGTGTCCCCAGGCAACCACACAACACATGAGGAGACCTGAATACCAATCATACAGATGTGCATACAGTGCCACACAAAGGTAGCTCATGGATCCAAATCCCCTATGTGGGCAAGCAGGCATTGTCAGATGAGAGGGAGCACAAATCACACATGTCACACAGGCACGTAGGAACAGCAACTGACACAGCAAGACACAGACACACCACAGCACTACCCCCAGGGCCCCCACAATGTGGTGACCCTGGGCTGCATTACAATCCCACTGTGATGACAAAGCTAAATGTCGTTCACACTGTGAACCACAGTCATGTGTCCTGAGCAACAAACTACCATCACACCTACACAAGCACAAATCAATCAGCATGGCCAGTAAGCCAAGGCCAACATGGAGGCATGGGCCTAGCCGGGCAACAACTCTCATCTGCACACACTCAACACCACACCCCTCGACCTCCAACAATGTGCAGCAGTGAAGCACACATGCACTGGTGACATTGCACATGCACCCATGACTATTCCAGGGTGGTGGGTGGGAACCAAGGTGCAGAAACACATCACACATGGCCACTGAACAAGACTCCTGAATGTCTGACACACTGCACACTACGCTGTACATGGACATGACGGCAATACCACACCAACCAATGGGATCCCAGCCACAGTCACACACCAATGAAGAAGCCAAGGTCACCCACAAAGAACTCACATAGACAACAACCAACATTGCAGCCCGGACCCTGAGGAGTGCCAGCAGTCACACACACAACGTGTCACAATCACTGAAAGATAACACAAACTGGAAATCACATGACAGGGGCAAACAACAAGTGCCAAGGGGAAACCTGACTGTGACCCATCTGCGTCTGCACACAAACTCAGCCCTGACAGCAAACACACCTATGGGTGACACCCTGATGACCAGTAATGTGCCATGCACCCACATCACAGAGAACCCAGGGAGAAGACTTTGGGGGAACATAGGTCAACTCAGCAAGCATCACAAACAGGTACAACACTAGGGATCACAGCATGCACAGCTAAACGGAAGCGAACACACAGACATGCACATACAACACACACCTTGGGCGCAGGCAATGTCACAGGAGTACACACTGCCATGAGGGGACTCCACTCCTGTGTGAGGAAAGCTGTGCCATATGTTGCCTCAGTAGGGCCCCATCATGTCAGCTGAGCACTTGGTCACACAATCAACAATTAGCACCAAATGAGGGCTCCCGTCACATCAGCCTGGTCATGGAAGTGCCAACGAAATCATCAGCACAGATCCAACACACTTGTATAGCAATGTTGCACTGACAACACAGATGAGTCCTTCCCCATTGATGCCCAAACCTGCATGTCCAGTGGAGATGGCCACACGGTCAGGGAAGTAGACGAATTGAACAATGGCAGGCACAACAGATGTGCAGGGGTGGAAGCCACAGATGTGAAATAGCTAATGTAAGTAGGAAATCCCATTGCCAAATACTGAACACATGACACCCTCAGATGCTGCTATGGATGACATGGATACACCACAGGATAGGACACATTCCCCCTGGACCACATGGGTTCCTGCACAGTAACACTTCATTATCATGAGACCAAATATCACCATCACTGCAGCAAGGGCATGGTTAGCATCATCAACAACATGTACATCAGAAGCATAAGCACTAGAGAACAAAAAGTTGCTTTATTCAGCATATGTGTGCAATGAAAACTGAAAGTCCAGAAAAAACACAAAGGCCAATGGCCAGTCCATTGTCAAAGTCCAAACAGGGTGACAGTGGCAGATGTCACCCTACGCATGCCTGCACAAAACCAGGGACAATCCACTAGGAGGGGCAACCGGGGGGGCAGGCCAGGCACCGCAGGGACAGGATCAGGGCTCACCAGGAGGAAGCAGGGAAGGTGTGGTGGGTGCTGGAGAGCCACTGACAACTGCAGTGGAGGTGTCTGACATGGTGTGTGCCGGCACAACTGGGGGCATGACTCAGATGTTGTGGGTGCCGGCACGACTGCAGTGGACCCTGCAGATGGAGTGGACAGGTCCGCCACTGCAGTGCCCAAGTCAGACAGGGTGGTAGTGGACTCCACTGCAGTGCCTACCACCAGGGGAGGAGAATGGGAAACAGGCAAGGTGGGCTGGACAGAGGGGAGGACACCCTCACCACATCAGTGGCACAGACAAGCACAGCGGGGGGTGGTGCCGGGAGAGCAAGTGGCAGGGGGAGAAGGCCGGATCCTCTTGGGGATGGTATATCTGTGGGTGGTGGAACCTGGGGCAGGGTGTGGTGGGGGCACCTGTGGAGTGGGGGCCTGAGGGATGGAGGAAGGAGACCTGGTGCCTGAGCTGCAGGGCGGCGGCGGGGTCTTGCTCTTACGACTCCGGGGGACTTGCGGGTGGGGGCCTCAGTCTGTCTGTGCCTGGGGGAGGGTGTCCGGGGGCGAGGGGCACTCTGCTCCGTGTGGGTGGGCTTCCTCTTCCCCCTGAATGCTGTATCAGCTGGATCGGAGGGAAGAGGCCGAGGTCACTGAGGAAGAGCCGCTGGGTCTTTGGGGTTGCAGGTGAGGCAAGGGAGGGTGCTTTGGAGGGAGAGGCAACTGAGGACTGCGCAGTGCTCGTGGATGCGTGTGTGTGTTCCAGGGCCCCATCCCCTGTGAGTCTGGTTTCAGTCCCCTGACTGTGCGTGCATGTGCATTTTGTTTGTGGCGTGTGTGTCTGTGTGCTGGATGTGTGTGTGCTGGTGTGTGCCTGTGCCGGTGTGTGTGTGCTTGAGACGGGTAAGGTGCTGGGGAGTGTGGATGGAGCAGAGGCAGGAGGGGTGAGGGACTGTCTGAGGAGGGACACTGCTGCTGTCAGGGAGGAGTCCATGGACCTATTGCCCCTCTGTAGGTCAGACATGTCCGATGAGATGCCCTCCATGAACGACACCAGCTGAGTCAACAGAGCGGTGTGCGCATGGAGGACACTCAGCATGGCTGTCTGCCCTACATGGAGCTGGCGAAGGAGGTACACAGACTCCTCACTCAGGGCAGCAGGGGACACAGGGGCAGGGGTGCGGTGCCTGGCCCAAAGGAGACACGCTCCCGAACATGGGAGCCTCCACGGACCTGGGGAATGGGAGCCGATGGGAGGCGGTGGTGGTGCTGGTGGTGGCGGGGACAGCAACACTAGCTGGGGTGTGGTGGCTGCTGACACCCGCCTCCATAAGGGAGTCATCCTCCGAGTTGCTCTGGTCCTCAGCTGAGGTGGATGGTGCTGAGGACTCCTCGGTGTGGCTCCCCTCACCCTCCGTGCCACTGGGTCCCTCCGACCACTCCTCGGCTGCTGACCCAGTCTGGCTCTCCGGCTCCTCCTGGTCCGTGGAGCTGTCCCCTTCCGTGGCCGTGGATGTATCTGCAAACAATGGGGAAACAGACAGACATCAGTCACCTGCACCAAACGCACACACCACTGTGAGCACAGCACATTACAGAGCAAGCCCTGGCATCATTAGTTGTACATTGCTAAAAGTGCCCTAACTGAACAGGAGAAGCCAATTGTCAGTCTGATGCCAACCATGGCACTCACATCCCACATGGCCTTGCACCCATCTGTCTGATGTCTGTTGGATAGCAACACCCCAGTGTGGACACATGCACCAACTACACAGTAGTTGGACAGTGCAGAGGACACGGTGTAGCATGTGGACATGCACACATCACAACTCTTGCCACTGAATCAGTACAGGTTTCCGGATGAAAGGGACGCCCAGAGTCAAATAGGAAATGCATGTGATGCATACCAGCGACAGACACCATGATGCACCCATGTCCTGATAGCCATCGCCACAATGGTGTGCATGTAGCACATGTCACTCCCCTGCAGGATCACCAATAAGTAGACACATGCCAAGGCGGAGGCATGACTGCTAAGTCATACATCACTGTCTCAGTGATGTATGACTTGGCAGCCAGACAACAACACTCTGCACTGTGTCACAATAGTAGGTCATGGGGAATGCAAGTCCTGGAGCTGCACAAGTGCACATGTACATCCCCCACACAACACATCATCTTAACCCTCATCTGTCCAGGTCATACCGATTGGACATATGGGAGACCTGTGACACTACCCTCTGAACCTGAGCCCCTCACAATCTGCTGTGAATGGGGAACAGCTGCCTGAACTTCACATTCGCATACCCCAGTCTGCACGGGCAGCTGATCAAACACCTATGTGACACACAAGTATCGTCTCCTATGGTCACATCTCCAGTGGCATGCTGAGCCCCTACCGACAAACACCCCAGCAGTCCTGGCAACAAATCCACAGCACACTGACACAGAGGCAGACACCTGAGGGGTCAAATCACTGCGCACAATGTGTCAGCTGATACACGGGAGTGGGAGTACAGAGTGCATTGCATGGCCTGGAGTAGGCATGACTGTCCTGCCCCACATGAATGAGGGATGAGCCCTGGACAGTGGATAGCTGGCTATGTATGTGTGACACACGTAATCTGCACACTCCTGGGGCCCAAACATTGTTCCCACCCGCTGCATGGGTGTGTGCCACATACCCCAGGCACAAGTGGTGGCTCAGCTCAGCAAGTGGACTGCATATCAAAGCAACACGCAGATTACATGTCCGAACACAGGCGTTGTGTGAACAATGGACCCACCCATGATGCCCACAACAGAGTTAGGGAAACAGATGCTGTCCCCCACCTTTAGTGAAGCAAACTGCAAGGACACAGTCCCAAGTGACACAATTCCCTGAATGTAAGGGCCACACCTGGGTATCAGATGAGGAGTGGGCAGTGCACAATAGAGGGACATGGCTCCTGGACAACATGACTGCTGTACTGTGGCAGTTTAACCAGGCCAGAGGAGGGCACATAGCATGTAATACAGAGTTCACAGTGCAGTCTTTGACTCACCCCCTCCTTGCTGCTGTCTGGCCTTCAGCTGCCCATCCAGGTCTGGAAACACCACCGCCAGGATCTGGAGCATGTGGGGGGTCAGGGTCCGTGTTCCGCCCCTCCTGCGAGGAGGCGACAGCTTCAGCTGGACCCGTACAATCCTCCGGGTCCAGCCCCGAAGGTCCTGCCACCTCTTCTGGCAGTTGCGGATCCGGCGCTTGTAGACCCCCACGGACCGGACAGCCCGGACGATGTCCTTCCAGATCTCCTGCTTCCGATGGGCATTAACCTGTCAGGATGACAAAGTGAAAAGGCCATTACTACACATGCAACATATCTGTGCATGACACAGTTGTATATACATGTCTCATTCACAGGGGCACATGATGTACACAGGCAGTGCAACGCTGCCCATGGACAGTTTGACAGACGTCACTACATGGTATCATTGCATGGGAAGTAAAACCTTGTTCAAATGCACTGTCACTGCACCATACCTGTCCAGTGCATGTCACTACACACTATGGGGGGTGACAACTACTCAGTGAGCCTGCTAGCCAGTGGCGTGCAGACTTTCAGCCTTGCTAGTCAGACAAAATGCACATTCAGAAAGGCAGTGCACAGAACACTCACCTGCTCCCCTGGTGTCCCATACAGCTTGCTGTACTGTGGAAGTAGGCTGTCCAGCAGGGCCTGGTTCTCCTCAAGGCTGAAGGCTGGGGCTCTCTCCACAGTACGTGCCATTGCAGGGTCCAGAGGGGCAGAGACAGCAGCAGTGCAGTGGCAGATGTCGTCCTGGAGCATGTAGTGCAGGCAAGTGAGCTCTCAGGGGAACAGCCAGCAATATATATGTGCTGGAGAGGCAGATACTGTCCCTTGTGTCCAAAGTGATAGGTCCAAGTCGTTTGCATCTTCTGAATCTGGCCAATCCATGGAATAGCAGCACCAATACACGCCCACAGCATCCTTCAAATCTTCAACTTCATGACATACATGATTTTGCAACATTGTTGTGGGTGACCAACTGAATTTCCAGCAACCGACTCGTTTGAATTTCGAAAACGCGTCCGTTGCCAGGCTAGGCCATTGTCAATGGGTGCGCACCGATCGGTCCATTGCGGTACAACGCGTACAGGGGTACAACGCGTACCCGCACACATTGAATGCAATGGGCCGGCCGGGGGCACCGATCGGTCCATTGCGGTACAACGCGTATAGGGGTACAACGCGTACCCGCACACATTGAATGCAATGGGCCGGCGGCACCGATCGGTCCATTGCTGATCAACGCGTACAGGGGTACAACGCGTACCCGCACACATTGAATGCAATGGGCCGGCCGGGGGCACCGATCGGTCCATTGCGGTACAATGCGTACAGGGGTACAACGCGTACCCGCACACATTGAATGCAATGGGCCGGCCGGGGGCACCGATCGGTCCATTGAGGTACAACGCGTACAGGGGTACAACGCGTACCCGCACACATTGAATGCAATGGGCCGGCCGGGGGCACCGATCGGTCCATTGCTGTTCAACGCATCCCTGTACAAGTGACTGGCATATGTCACCATGCCTGTCTCAGATGGACATATGCCAGCCACAGATAGCTCCCAGGGAGTGAGGGGCACACCTACAACACGACAGCCTGTCCAAACTGTATGATAAGGCATGTAAGGCTGCATTTCCTGTTGTGTGTATGTTGGTGTACATGTTGTCCTGTGGGTGTCACCTGGGGGCAGCCACCCCCAGGGTGTGCACGTGTTCATGGGGACAGGATCCTGGGTGTTACGTGTACATGACCACTGTGATGTGCAACTGTTCATATCTGTGCATGTGCCATGGTCACATTTCACGGTGGTGTATGTGTATGTCATGTCACATACCCCGTGAGTCCCATGTGGGACGGTATGTTTGAGCCAGGGTGTCCCAGTGGCACAATAGTGATGGTCCTCCACAGTCTGTGTGCATGTAGTGTTTACAATGTCTCTGATTTCATGTGCACAATGGGAGACAGTCTCCACATCCACGTTGTGTGTGCATGGACTTTGATGTTGTGCGTGTGTGTGTCACAGACGTCCATGTCTGTCCTGCAGTGGCAAGTGGGACCACTACATGTGGGGGTCATAGTTGTTTTGCTGTGGTGTATACATGATACTCCATGTAATGCCAGTGTCCATGTGGCAATACAGGGTCCCTGGGAATGTACCTGTCGTTGAGCTGTGGTGCCTGGGGCACATCTGTCCTCACATGTCACTGTGGGGGGTGATTGTGACACGGCAGCAGGAGATGGGAACTGTGACACGGCCTCATGATATCCAATGGGCCAACCTGGGACTTATTGATGCCACTTGTTGAACCGTGATGACAGATGTTGGCCATGTATGTACCATACATGTCCTTACGGAACTGCACACTTCATGTAGTTGTGCCTCATAATGATGTATGTTGGAATATTGAGTGTGTTCAATGCCGCATATGTGGGCTGACTGACAATCTTGCTTTCTTCTCCTCTGCACTGCAGGACTCCTGCTGTCCATAGACCATTCCCAGACCTGGCAACGATGGTGGAACGGGACAGCATCCGACGGTACCGCTTCACCAGGCAGCTGATTGAGGATTTGGCAGTGCAGTTGGCCCCGCATTTGCAGCCTGGCCGGCCGTATCCTACAGCGCTGACCCCCAAGGTGAAGGTGATGGCAGCCCTACACTTCTTTGCCACCGGTACCTTCCAACATACTGTGGCGACTGCTGGTGGGATGTCACAGACCATATTGAGCCATGTGCTCCGCGATGTTTTGGTGGCAATGTTGCTATTCCTGAACCGGTACATCTATTTCCCTAGACTGCAACGACTCACTGACGTGAAGAGTGACTTCTATGCCCTGGGGAGGATGCTGCATGTCATTGGCTCCATTGATGGGACACATGTGGCTTTGGTACCACCACAGGCCCAGGAGCAGGCCTACAGGAACCGCAAGCACTACCACTCGGTCAATGCACTGGTGGTGTGTCTTGCAGATATGACCATCACACACGTGTGTGCCCGTTTCCCTGGTTCAGCACACAATGCCTTTGTGATGAGGAGTAGTCGCATCCCCAGGATGATGGCACAGATGCAGAACCAGCGTGCCTGGCTTGTCGGTGTGTACTGACTTTGTGCCATTGTGTGTGATCTGATCTGTAGTTTTCCGCCCACTTTTCCAAGTCAGCTAATGTGCACTTGTCTGTCCGTAGGTGACTCGGGATACCCCAACATGCCGTGGTTGCTGACACCCCTCAGGAACCTTGTGACACCAGCCCAGATGCGCTACAATGAGGCACATGGTCGGACCAGGAGAGTGATTGAACGGACATTTGGTCTCCTGAAGAGCCGCTTCCGCTGCCTGGACGAGACCGGAGGGTCCCTCCCATATGCCCCTGCGAAAGTGTGCAAGATTATCATCGTCTGCTGCATGCTCCACAACCTGGCAGTGCGGAAGGAGTTGCCTCTCATCCAGGATGACAATGACCAACATCTGCCACCTGTGGAGGATCCTGGCCTGGACCACGATGCCAGTGATGATGATGATGATGAGGGTGATGTCCGCACACAGCTCATCACCAACTTCTTTAGCTGAATGTGAGTATCCTGAGGTGTCATGTCAATGATGTGAGTTGGCATGATATGTGTAGGTGGTGCTCTGGTGCTGTTGGAGTGTGTCCATGGGCTACTTGACTGGATGTGTGTAGCGATGTGTGCTTACAGGTGGTCTGTACTCCCCAACAGTGTTGACATGCTAACTTGGTTCTGGGTGGGTATCTTGTAACATGTATTGTGCATGAGTTTTGCTGTTCTGTCCTGTTCTCCATTGCTTTTGACTGTGTGTCATTTCTGTCCTTCACAGGGTACTTTCAGATTCGTTTGGTCAACTGTGTCCACCGACGACGTGATTGTACTTCCAGGGTGGTAGCTGTTGTGTCCCTACAGGTGATGTGCGCCACACCCATGGACTTCCTTCCTTCTACAGTTGTTGACTGTGTGCCCGCTGCCAGGTGGGATTACCTTGCATCTGTAGTGGTTACGACATGTTGCAACTGTGTAATAAACCTGTGCTTCACTTTGTGATGTGCGTTGTCTGTGGTCACACATTTGACTGCCATTTGCTTACTGCACCTGTGGGCTACTTGACTACAACTGGGAATAGGTGTGGTGTCTGTGCATTGCACCGTCTTCCCTGGCAACATCAGTGTAGGCAATGAGTCAGATGGCCTAGGTGTGTATGTGTTGTGTAGCCCTGGTGGTGTGTCTCCCTCATATGTGTCACGTTGCCTTTACTCACATGCCTGTGTTGTACTTGCTGTTGCAGTTCGCATACACAGTGTAATTTTGCAGTTCATCATCCCCATAACAGCACCCACGTTGGAATCACAACAGAGGCAAGTATGGTGTATTAGTGTGTTTATTGTGATACATTTGTGTGAATAGTGCATAGGATGGGTAGTGCTGTACATATATCTTGCAATCAGAAGTTCCTAGGTGAATTGAAAGTCCTGGTAGACAAAATCCCCAGTATCGGGGCCACAGTTGTCTGAGACATTGGTCCAACTTGTACTCCCCATGCAATGTGTGGGAGTTGTGTTGCCGTCAACAGGGTGAACAGTCTGTGCACAAAGGTGAACATCCAGAACAGGTTCAGGCTTCCTGGGAGTTGCGCTTGGCCATCGGCCTCTCACTTGCCCATCCTCGGACGACCCCTCTTCTTTGGGGGGGGGCCCCTCAAGTACAGGCTGCTGCGGTGCAGGGGACTCTCCGCCAGAGTCATCCTCCCTCCCTGTGGCAGTTGCAGTTTGTTCAGCACCAGATGTTGCTGGCACACAGGGAGGTGTGGACTGGTTGCTGTTCATCTGGCGGAGGCATTGTAAAATGTCCCTGTGCACCGCCGTCATCTCTTGCAGTGCGTCCTACTTGGACTCCATGCGGACATGTGTGAGTCCAAGCGGGCATGATGGGCAGCCTGCTGCTGTTTCATGTCTCTGAGGAGCCCCACTACCTGGCTGAGATCTCCGGTGCTGGACTGGTACGCATCAGCTATGCGTACCAGTTGTGGGTCATCATGCACACCAGCAACCTCTGCAAGCAGCGACCTCTGTCTCCCACCCCTCCCACCACCCCTGCCGACATGTGCAGTGCGTGCAGTGGCACGCACAGATGACCCTGGTCCACCTTGGGGGTTGGTGGTGGTGGTGGTGTCCATGGCCCCACGTTGGTCCAGGGTCCCTGTGCTGGTGTTGCTCCTTGTTCTGTCCATGTCGGCAGGGATGGTATTTGTGGTGACAGTCGTTGGAGGGGTGGGTGCAGGGGGTGCAGCTGGTGGTCCTGCTGGTGCTGCAGCTGGTGGTCCTGCTGGTGCTGCATGTAGACTTGCACCGGATGTGCCAGGTTGGTCTTCTTCGTCCGAGGAGGGCAGAGGCTGTACGACACCAGTGAGCTCCGCATCCTCTTGAGCCTGGGACTGGGACTCCTCAGCGTCTGCTGCTGTGTCCCCATCATCACCTGTTTTTGGGAGACACACACAATGTATGTTATGTTTCTGCAGGCATCAATGGTTGACACACCTGACAGTTGTGACTGTGCCTCTGGGTGCGGGCCTGTACATTGCATTGTCCTAAGTCGTCACAGTCAGGGGTTGATATTGGTGTGGCACATTGTCCTGCATTATTTGGGCATTTCTATGTATTTGTTGGGGTGTGAACATGGTCTGCATTGGTTGTATTTGGTTGACAGCCGGCCCTCCTTCCCACCCAGCCAGTCAGTTATCCCACCATGGACTGTGCTTGCATTGCAGGGAGTGGATGTTGTCTCTCAGGATGTCAGTCAGTGGTGTTGTGCTGTTTGTTGGTGCACAGTTCCCAGCAGGGCCTTGTGCTGCCCACAGCAGTAGCCAGTGTCAGCCATCTTGTGAGTCCTTCTCCACTCCCTGTGATGTGAGCATGGTTCAGGGTGGTGTTGATGGGACAGTTGTGGGGGTGAGCTATGTCTGTGACTGTGACTCCCATCATGCTATTGCCTCCACCCCACTTCCCAGCATTCCCATACTTACTTGCTTTTGTGGGGAGTTCAGTGTGTGTGGGTGTGAGAGCAATGGCAAGATGGCTGACAGTGGTGTCCTGCTGTTGGTTGGTATACAGTTCCCAGCATGCCCTTGTGCTCCCCACAGCAGTAGCCAGTGTCAGCCATCTTGTGTGTCCTTATCCACTCCCTGTGATGTGAGCATGGTTCAGGGTGGTGTTGATGGGCCAGTTGTGAGGCTGAGCAATATCTGTGCCTACTACTCCCATCATTCTATTGCCTCCACCCCCCTTCCCAGCATGCCCATGCTTCCTTCCTTTTGACTCTGCTTCCCTGTGGGGTGGGCTGCCTGTGCTGACAGGATGGCTGGGAGTGTTGTCCTGGCAGTTGTTTGGCTGAAAGTCCCAAGAGTGTCCCTGTGCTTCACACGACATAACCCAGGGTGGAGGTTCTTTGTGGGATCTTGAGTTAGGATGTGTGGCATTGCATTCTCCCAGGTGGGTTATGTGGAGTATGTGTTGAGGGTGTGTGTGAGGGGAGGTGCTTGTGACTATGGTCAGTGGTGCGAGTCCTCCTTCCCACCCAGCCAGCCAGATATCCCACCATGGAACGTGCTTCCATTGCAGGGAGTGGAAGTTGTCTCTCAGGATGTCAGTCAGTGGTGTCCTGCTGTTGGTTGTTGCACAGTTGCCAGCAGGGCCTTGTGCTCCCCACAGCAGTAGCCAGTGTCAGCCATCTTGTGAGTCCTTTTCCACTCCCTGTGATGTGCGCATGGTTCATGGTGGTGTTGATGGGACAGTTGTGGGGGGGCAATATGTGTGACTACGACTCCCATTATGCTATTGGCTACACTGACTTGCCCAGCATACACAGAATTCCTTTCTTTCAGTGGTCTTCACTTTGTGTTGGTGTTGTAGTGGTGGCTACATGTCTGGATGTGTTTGTTAGTTCTATTTGTGCCACTGCCTAGCTGTAGTTGTAGTTGTGTTTGTACATGTGATGGCACGGTTAAATGTAACTTTGAGATGGCATGTGTTGTGTTTATCTGACTGACATACACATTTTGGGATGATTCTGTTCTGGTTGCTGTGTAATTGCTATGAGTGCATGGTTTGACTCTCCCCTTGACAGTGATGTGTGTGTGTATTGTGGCAGAATATTGTGTACATTTGTTGTGTACTCACCAGGCTCTGGGATGTTCTCTAGTCCATATACGCTCACTGGCGGAAGGATGGCCCGCACCTTCTCCTCCCAGGGCCTGAGGTATACTGGTTTGGCAGGAGGGCCACTGCCGGTGTATTGGCTCAGGAGGTAGTCTTTCTTGAGCAGCTCCCGGACCCTCCTGCGCACGTCATACCACCTGTTCTGGATGTCGGTCTTTGTGCGCAGACATGGTGATTGTGCGTTCACCCTGTTGATGATCCTCTCCCACATCTTGGTTTTCTGGGAGATGGGGGTCTGTTGGACCAGTGTGCCAAACAGCTGTGGCTCTACCCTGAGGATCTCGTCTACCATGACTTCCAATTCACAATCTAGGAACTTGTGATTCTTCTTGGGGGGCATGGTGATGGGTGGTGATGGTGAGTGATGTGTGTGTTGGTGTGCAGGTGAGGGTGTGTGAGTGTGTGTTTTGCTGGGTGTATGTGAGGTAGGTATTTGTTGGTGTGCTGATGGTGTGTGGCTTGTGTGAGGGATGAGCTGTGGGTGTGTGGTTGCTGTCTGTTGGGTGCTGGCAGTAGAATGGCATTTGCAAAGGATCATGGTTGGGATTTGTGTCCTTTATATGGGTGGAGTTGTGGGTGTGTCTTTGTTCTCTGTCCCCACCCCCCAGTATTTATTGGCTTTGTAATTGCTTGTTTGGCCTTTTTTGTGTAATTTTTCCTTTGTACTGTCTGTGCATGTTGGAAACGTTCTTGTGACCGAGTCGGACCCTGCATTTGTCTCGTACGGTCTTCTCCGTTTCGTTCACGCTGTGTTTGTGCAGTTTTCTATGCTGCGTACGCGTCGGTCGCGGTGTTTTGTGTTACTTCGGCTCGGTTTTGTATGCGTGTCGGTCGTACGGCTTGTCCTCCGTACGACTCGGTCGTGGTTTTCGCGCCTTGCATCGTACTTTGCGGTTTGGAGTTCGCGTGTATGTTTCGGTTGGATTTGTTCCGGGTGCGTGTCGGTCGGTTCGATTCGCGTGTTTTTCCGGCCGGATTGCTGTTTTCCGTGCGGCTTGGTCGTTCGGCTTGGTTTCGGTACGTGTCGGTCGGATTTTGCACGCCTTGCATCGTACTTGGCGTGTCGGGCGCCACAGGTACGTGTCGGTCGGAATAAATTCCGGCTCCGAGTCGGTCGGTGCTTTTTCCGGCCCGAATCGGAATCGACCCCTATGTCTGTACTTTCTGGTTCATTCTGTGCTAAGTTTTCTATTTCTTGTAAAGATTTCAATACTCTTGACAAAAAACTATTTACTCTTCCTTTAGAAATTATTGGAAGTGGGAATCCAAAATGACATTTTGTATAAAATTTCCCTTTACACTTGTATTTTCGTCGACAGTATTTTCCACATCTATGACTTTGAAACCGTAAAACGTGTTGTCTCAAGCTCTTTTCTCCTCCTTCTCTTGGAATGGCACATGTAACATACTGTTCGATGAAAGACAAAACAGTTTCATCAGTATCAGTTCCAAATTTTGAAGCATTCTTTATCCATAATAGCATGTGTATATGAGGAGCACCTCTGGCTTGGTACTCTTTTCACCAAAAGAAATCAGTAACTTCTCCATGAGGAGGAATATTTTTGTTGCTGATAAATGATATCATACTTTGAAACCTATGGTGAAAATACCTGCAGAAATGTACAGGATCCAAGGAACATAGTTCTCCAGGCGTCTTCAATTCAACATTTTTAACATTTGACTTTGCTTCTCGTAGAAATTCAAGTAAATCGACCCACGCATATTCAGCACAGCTAAGTGTTACAAACCATGCAGGGGTACCTAAGTTTCTTAACATACATTTAAGTTCACCGTGATGACGAAACCAATATTCATTGGTACCACGTTGACACGCCATCAAATTAGTTAACTGATATTCTAAATTTTCATCTCTTTGTTGAACTTTGTCCATGAATTCTTTTGCAGAAACATGTGGAAGATGACTCCTGTTTTTAATATGTGATTCACTGCATATGAAAGTGCAGACAAATCACTTTCAAACAGAAGATGAAATATATATGGAATGCACTGTCAAAATCTTGGATCTTCAGAGTACAATCTTGTCGAGCGGTATTCTGAAGCTGGAATCAGTACAGCTCGCTCATCAAATCGTCCACTCCACCTTCTCCAGTGGGGAATAGCTGTGGAAAACAAGGAGCTTCTAAACTTTTTTCCCATACACTCATGGGAGTACCCTTTGCTTCCTTCATTTGAAATAATTCAATACTGCTTCTAATCATTTCCTTCAAATGTAGAGGATGAATACTATAATGTTCATAAATCTCTTCACTCTTAGACTAATCCACTTTTTCTATTTGGCCATTTGAAATTTCTGTTTCATCTTCTAAGCATATTACCTGTTCATCAACATTTACATTCTTATAATAAATATTATTCTGTACCATATATAATGTAGCCTTTTGAAGTTTATTAACATCTACAAACTCTTGGCAGATCTTTCGACTCTTTGTTGGTACACCATTTACTAGAATAACTACTGGCTCATTTTCCTCCCTGTCTACACCAACAGTTTCAATATTTTTCTTAAAATCTAAAGGTAAGTACACAACTCTTCCTTTCAGACCTCTTTGTAAATCTGTTGGTGGCAGCTTACCTCTTTTAGAATCCATACGAACTATGGTCTGAAATGGGTGTACAGATTGAATAAGAATGGACTCATATGCATTCAAATCTGTCAGTTCCTGAGGAATACGTACCAACTCTAAGCTGTTATGTACTGCTCTAGCTGGCAATGTGTTCTCTTCTAATTTGTTGTAACAGTATTTACAAATAACTTGATCAGTAGACTACTCAAACCGACCTTCTACCAACAAATAAGCACCAAATTGCTGCCACTTAACATTGTTTTCCTTTTCACTTTTTAAATATAAATTAACAATCTTAGTTTGACTTCTATAGTGAGTACGTTGACAACAGATACAAACTTAGGGGGTCATTATGATGTCGGGCGATACGCCCGCCATATTCGTCCGCCTGCCTAACATTTCCCCCCTCCATATTACGATGGCGGTGGGGACCCAGGCAGACGGAAAGACCGTCCGCCAGTTTTCCGCCGGTAGGCAATCCGCCCAATTGCCTACCAGGCGGAATAGGCCTGCAATATGGTGGCGGTGCCTTGCAGGCACCGCCATCCATATTACGATGATGGCGGTCTCATGCCTTTCCATGGCGGAGACTCCGCCATGGAAAGGCATGCGGAGAATGCCTTTGGGGGCCCGTTGCGGGCCCCCAGGTGGTTGGGGGGGTGGGTGGCTGCACTTGGGGGGTACCCATGGTACCCCCCGACATTTGCATGCACAAGGTGGCAGGCACCGTGCGGTGCCTGTCACGTTGTGCATGCAAATGCACGAGATGCCCTTTTAACATTGTGGCGGGTGCTGCATACAGCACCGCCCGCCACAATGTTAAATATCCAGGATGCGACCGCCATGGTGGCGGTCGCATCCTAATAGGCACAGTGGGACCGCCGCACCTCTTGCGGACGGTCCCATTCACCGTTACGGTGGCGGGCGGACATTGTTCGCCCGCCATCGTAATGATGCCCATAGTTTGGTTTTTCAGATGAAACTGTCTTAAACTTTGTAATTTCTTCTGCAAATTCATCAATACTAATCTCTTTTCCGTGTTCTTTAACACCTGCACTTATCAGGCTCTCACTTACTCTACACTACTCTTGTGCACCGAAAAAACTAAACTGTATATCAATACAAACATTTTGTACATCTGATACTGAACCGTGCAAAAGAGCTGTGTTCATTTCACTTAAACATAATGCAGGAGTTTTTACATATTAGAGTTTCCTTACTAACTTCCGAATTTCTGAGTGGTGTACTGCCAACTTTCTTAAATGATGAAAAGTACTTTGACACACTTTTCTGAAAGACAAGCCAGAGAATAACCCTGCAAGTTAGTATATTTTCTTATATTACATGGATCTAGTCCTTGTAACATCTTAATCTTCTGTTTAAGACTTTTTTTTGCATATTCTCGTAAAAAAATCACAATATGTCAATAGATTCCTGTTGAATACTGCAAATACTGCTACAATCCCACTTATATACAGGAGCTTGTGTACGCTTCCCTTGAACTTCTTCAGCTATTACTTCTTCCACACTCCTAACAACCATTTTTTCTTTTGGAATGGGACAACCATCTTTCATCTCATAGCATCGACCACTAGTATGAACTGCATGTACTAATGTGTTCTTTTGAAAAAAGCTTTCTTCATTAAAGAAAGGCTCAGTACTAGAAGTGTGCTTCCATTCACCAGTAAAAGTTTAACAAAAGTTACTTCTATTAACAAGTCTTTTTCTTTTTCTTTTCTCTTTCATAAACACCATTGTTTTATCCAATGTTCTCATTCTCTTCAATATTAATATAAATAATTTTCGTTTCAATTCAAAGGCAGTATCTACTATACTTTCAATGTGTTGCTTCTTCTTATACGCTGCTGATCTTCTTTTATACTTTTTACAATCTTTTAATAAATTTTGAATTACTCTACTTCGAAACATCCATATACGTATCTCTTTAAATTGTTTTTGTCTTCTTATAACGTGTTGTTTTTCCAAAAACTAATGTTTTTTTACCATTACAATTCTTCTTTTCCTTGTGCTTTGTTGTAAAACTTTTCTTTTTCCTTTCATTATTATTGTCTTTCTTTAATCTCTCCGCAACTGTTTTAAGAAACTGTTTAGTGCTCTTACAAGAACAGACTTTATCCTTAGTAACATTTCGGTCTTTTTCTAATGCACTCTTTTTACTTTTCTTTAAGTAGTTCTGTTTTTTTGTTGTCTTCTCTTTTCATGTTTTCTTGCCATCTTCAATTTGTGATCCAAACAAAATAATTTTCTAAGAAACAAAGAACAGTTTCTATAGTTTGTTACATCAATTAACAATTTTAAATTAATTACAATTACATTGCTATTTTCTTTATTACAAATAAAAACCAAAAGTGTAGAAACAAGCAAGAGAACTGCAGAAAGAGGAAAAAAAGGTGCTGAAAGATAAAGAAAGGGACAGAAAGAAAAAAACTTTTAGAAACAGCGAAAAGAAATACACAAAGAACAACATAGCTACTAAAAAATAGTGAGAAATGCAGAAAGAGGCAACAGAGGTGCAAAAAGAGACAATAGGGGTGCACAAAGAAATAACAGGTGCACAAACATGCAAGAGAAGTGCACAAAGACGCAAGAGAAATGCAGAAAGAGGCAAGAGAAGTGCAAAACAGGGAAGCCGGGTGCAGAAAAAGGCAAGCGAGGTGCAAAAAAAAACTTGAGAGGAGCAGAAAAAAGCAAGAAAAGTGTATAAAGAAACAACTGATGTTCAAAAACAAGCAACAGAAGTGCAGAAAGAGACAAGACAACTGCAGAAAGAGGAAGAAATGTGCAGAAAGAGGCAAGAGAGATGCAAGAGCGGTGCACAAAGAGGCAACAGAAGTGCAAAAAGAGGGAAGAAGGGAAAAGAAATAGACAAGAGGAGTACAGAAAGAAGCAACAGAGGTGCACAAAAAGGCAACAGAGGTGCAGAAAGAGGTAAAGAGGTACAAAAAATGGGAAGAGAAGTTCAGAAAGTGACAAGCCACGTGCAAAAAAAAGCAAGAGACGTGCACAAAATTCGCAAAAAGAGGGAAGAAGGGAAAAGAAAGAGACAAGAGGAATACAGAAAGAAGCAACAGAGGTGCACAAAAAGGCAACAGAGGTGCACAAACAGGTGAGCGAGGTGCAGAAAGAGGGAAGAGGGGTTCAGAAAGAGGCATGATCGGTGCAGAAACAGGAAACAGAGGTACAGAAACAGGGAAGAAGGGTACAAAAAGAGGCAAGAGGAGTGCACAAAGAGGCAACAGAGTTGAAAAAGGCAAGAGATGTGAAAAAGGAACAAGAGACGTACAGAAAGAAGCAAGAGAGGTACAAAAAAGGGCAAAAGAGGTACAGAAAGAAGTAATGGATGTGTTGAAAGAAGCAAGTGAGCTCCAGAAACAAGCAACTCAAGTGTACAAAGAACTAAAAGAGGTGTAGAAAGAAGCAAGAGAAGTATAGAAAAAAGCAAGAAAAGTACAGAAACACGCAACACAAGTGCAGAAAGAGACAAAAGAAGTGCAGAAAAAGGCAAGAGAGGTGCAAAAAGTGACAAAAGAGGTGCAGAAAGAGGCAAAAGGAATGCACAAAGAGGCGAGAGAGGTGCAGAAAAAGGCAATAAAGCTGGAGATAGAGACAAAGAGGTACAGAAAAAGGTAAGAGAAGTGCAAAAACGAACAAGACACATGCAGAAAGAAGCAAAAGAGGTAGCAGAAATTAGCAAGAGAGGTGCCGAAAGAGGTAAGAGAAGATGCAGAAAGACTCAAGAGATGTGCACAAAGAGATAAGAAAGATGCAGAAAGAGTCAAGTGAGGTGCAGAAAGATGGAAAAGGGGTGTAGTAAGAGGCACGAGAGTTGCGGAAAGAAGCAAGAGAGGTGCAGAAAGAACCAAGAAAAGTGCAGAAAGAGACAAGAGAACTGCATAAAGAAGTAAGACGAGCACAGAAAGAGGCAAGTGAAGTACAGAAACAGAGAAGAGGGGTGCATAAAGAGACAAGAGAGGTGCAGAAAAAGGGAAGAAGGGTGCAGAAAGAGGGATGCAGAAAGAGGCAAGAGGGGTGCAAAAAGAAGCAAGAGAGGTGCAGAAAGAGGCAAGAGAGATGCACAAAGAGGCAAGAGAGGTGCAGAAATAGGGAAGAGGGGTGCAGAAAGAGGCAACACGGGTGCAGAAAGAGGCAAGATGAGTGCCAAAAGAACCAACAGAGGTAAAGAAAGTAGCAAGAGAAGTGCAGAAAGAAGCAACAGATGTGCACAAAGAGGCAAGAGGAGTACAAAAAAGAATCAGGAGATGCGCAGAAAGGAAAGTGAGGTGCAGAAAGACGAAAGAGAAGTGCAGATGCACGCAAGAGAGGTGTAAAAAGAGGCAAGAGAGCTGCAGAAAGAGTCAAGAGAAGTGCAGAAAGAAGCAAGAGAACTCCAGAAATTCAAAACAGCAATCTTTACTATGTTACTATTGTAAGTCTCACCATGTTCCTGAAAACATGCATGCATGCGTCTCTACCTTTTACTGGTGGCATCATACATAAAAGAAACATACAAATAGTTGTATACCTGTCGTTACACACGTGTACCATCTTCAGATGCATAACACGTATAAGAATACATCTGCAAGTAGAGACATACCTCAGTCACAAGACCATGCAGACCTTTAAACTTGAGAGACTGCACTTCCCATTCCAAGCAAACACCTAAAGTTTAACAGCATACTACAATTATACCTTTCCACAGACTCATACGAAGTAGCTTAATCACTAATCCCTCTGCCAACATGTCTTAAACCTCACTTTTCTCTTGCAGCTTCACTATTCAGCGACTACTCAGAGTGTTGGGCCTAGCCGAATATAAAGCAGCAACCCTTCGCATGTCACTGTTGTAAGTCTCACCATATTCCTGAAAGCATACATGTATGTGTCTGTGCCTTTTGCTAGTGGCATCATACATAAAAGAAACATACAAATAGATGTATACCTGTGTTTTATAGGTCTAGCATCTTCAGATGCATAGCACGTGGGAAAATACATGTACAAGTAGAGACATACCTCAGTCACAAGACCATGCAGTCCTTTCAACTTGACAGACTGCACTTCCCATTTCAAGTAGACACCTAAATTTATACGGTGTACTTCAAGTGTACCTTTCCACAGACTCATACGAAGTAGCCTAGTCAGTAATCCCTCTGCCAACATGTCTTAAACCTCACTTTTCTCTTGCAGCTTCACTATTCAGCGACTACTCAGAGTGTTGGGCCTAGCCAAATATAAAGCAGCAACCGTTCGCATGTCACTGTTGTAAGTCTCACCATATTCCTGAAAGCATGCATGCATGTGTCTGTGCCTTTTGCTAGTGCCATCATACATAAAACAAACATACAAATGGTTGTATACCTGTGTTTTAGACATCTAGCATCTTCAGATGCATAACGTGTGAAAATACATGTACAAGTAGAGACATACCTCAGTCACAAGACCATGCAGTCCTGTCAACTTGACAGACTGCACTTCCCATTTCAAGCAGACACCTAAATTTACACTGCGTACTTCAACTATACCTTTCCAGAGACTCATACAAAGTACCCTAATTACTAATCCTTCTGCCAACATGTCTTAAACCTCACTTTTCTCTTGCAGCTTCACTATTAAGCAACTACTCAGAATGTTACAGCTACCAAATTTAAAACAGCAATCCTTCCCATGTTACTGTTGTAAGTTTCACCGTATTCTCGAAAACATGCAAGCATGTGTCTGTGGCTTTTGCTAGTGCCATCATACATAAAAGAAACAGACAAATAGTTGTATACCTGTGTTTCACACGTCTAGCATCTTCACATACATAACACATGTGAAAATACATGTACAAGTAGAGACATACCTCAGTCACAAGACCATGCAGTCCTTTAAACTTGACAGACTGCACTTCTCATTCAAGCAGACACCTAAATTTATACGGCGTACTTCAACTATACCTTTCCAGAGACTCATACGGGTAGCACACATATTACTATGCACAACCTATTTTAATCTCCATTTGAGTACAATAAAACAAACTACAATACACATTTGTAAATTTTGTAACATATTTCAAACACCACACTTCTCTAATAATTTCCAAACTTTAAAAATAATGCTTTTCAAACTTAAAAATATCACTACAAACACTGAAGCACTACTACACAATACATAACACACCTTACAAATTTGTAAATCACCTCTCAAATAGTATTGCAGAATATGAAATATCAGAAACTCATAAAAGATTTTCTTTCTCACACAATAAATGTAATGCACCACTCTCAACAAGGTAAAACCATTAATGGCAAACTTTCCTTCTCTTTCTGCACACAAATAAATGTAAGTATTAAATCAAAATGCTTCCTTCATTATTTCGAATTCTGAAACACATTTCTATTGGTTAGACATATTAACCCTTTCTTAGTGTCTTCTAAAAGTGCTCAAACTGGTTCTGTAATTTACTCGAGTCGCGACTCCACCGCGGTACTGCAGTGTAGCATCGCGATGGAGCCGCAAACCCTTACGGGAGTTCAAAAACCTATTTCCAATAATACTAGTATTATTTTTTAACAACACACTACTTCTAAACATACTACTGATTTGGGAAAACTTACTTTCATAGCATATCACTTATATATAAATTAGCATTTCATATTTTAAAACCACAGTTAAGTTTCAACCCTTACCCCATTCTGCTTAATCCCAGTTTCCATAGTAACAGTTTCTGCAACATTCAACTGTACTGGCAGGTCACAAGTTTACCATATTTTCAAGTTCAGCACAGTAGCTTACAAATGGAAATAACAGGTGTGGTTGACTTTTGCAAAATATTACCTTATCCTATCTGCTGTACCTTTCAAACATTTTTTAATCACCAATCAGAAACATGCTTCTTCAGGAAAGTAACATGCATCCTATTTTTGAGTGCAAAATGTTGATGATCAGCCAATCAGTTATCGATTTTCTCAAAAACAGCATGTTTTCCACTCCCCCTCCCGGGCCATTTTTGGCCCCAGGGACCCCATCCCTCGGGGCTTGGCCAATCCTTTTTATAAAAAAAAAAGGAATAGGCTCAGGCCCCCCTACCTGGGCCATTTTGGGCCCCGGGCACCACATACCCAGGGGCTTGGCCACTGGTTGGATACCACCGGGGAGCCACAATGCCCCAGCGGTCCCTGCAGGCTCACTGCCTCCTGCGGGAGCCGGCATTGCTTTTGGACAAAGGGAGCTGCTGACATGCAGCTCCCTGTGCCCCGAAAGCAATTCTGCTTTGCTTCATAGAAGCGAAGCAGTTTTCCTGCTCTCGCTTCCATGAAGCGAAGCAGAAGTTTGCTACGGCATGGCGAGAGCAGTGCTCCCGCCATGCCATAGCAAACTGCAATGTCCCGGGGGTGGGCACCCCGGGACATTGCTGGAGCCGGCCCTGGGGAGTGGCGGTCCCCAGGGCCATGGAAGGCTCCTGGAGGGGGGCCGCGTGGCCCCCTCCCAACAGGTTTAAAGCCCTGGGGAGGTGGTGGTCCCCGGGGCAGTGTGGGGGGCTCGAGCCCCCCACACTTCATTCTTTAAAAGTAGCCCCGGGAAGGTGGTGGTCCCCGGGGCTTGGGGGGGCCCACGAGGCCCCCCGCCCAGTAATAAAGCCCCAGGGAGGTGGAGGTCCCCGGGGCAGGGTGGGGGGGCAGGACCCCACGCACGCTATTTTTTTTTTAAAAGCCCCGGTTAGGTGGCGGTCCCAGGGGCTGCGGGGGCAGGAAGTGTTTGCAGCCATCTTGGGACTCAGCTTGTGCCGAGTCACAGAAAAAAAAAAAAAAATTAAAAAGGGGGCAGGGTAGAAATACCCTAATTTCCTAGTCCTCTTGGGGGGGGGGCCCCGCAGGGCAAAAAATAAAATTCTTTAAAAAAAAAAAAATTGGCGCGATCCGCAGATCCTGCCTAAAAAGTTTTAAAAAATGAAGCACGGGCTCCTGCACTTTGTTAGTAATCGTCCCCCGGGTGGGTCAGGTCCCATGGGCATTTTGATAATAAGGGAGGGGATGCACGGCCCCCCCTCCTAGTGCTTATTAATGTTCCGGGGACCACCACCTCCCCTGTGCTTATTAGTTTTAAAATGGGGGGACCTCTCGGAGCTCCCCGGGCCCTGGGGACCACCACCTCCCGGGGGCCATGTGTCAAAAACAAAATGGGGGGCCTCTTGGACCCCTCAGTGCCCCAGGGACCACCACCTCCCTGGGGCTAATTCTCTGTTATGGGGGGCTTTCGGACCCCCGATGGCGGAGGACCACCACCTCCCGAAGGCCATGATCATTTTGTGGTGGGGGACCACAGGGACCCCCCTGGGCCCCGGGAACCACCACTTCCCCGGGGCCAACTTCTTTTTTGTAAAGATGGGACGGGGCCGCATGGACCCCCTACCGGGCTGTTCTCGGTCCAGGGGACCACTACCTCCTCTGGGCAGGCCCACCATCAACAAAGGAGGGGGGCTGGGCGGCCCCCCTCCTGGAACAATAGATGGCCCTGGGGACTGCCACCCGCAGGGCCTGCTCCTTCTATGTCCCAAGGTGCCCGCCCCTGGGACATAGCTGTTTGCTGTGGCTAAGCGGGAGCTTTACTGCTCCTGCTAAGCCACAGCAAATACTCTGCTTCCAGCAAGCGAGAGCATTAAAAATTGTACTTAGTGATCCAAGTTGAATCAGTAAATAAAAATAAAGTAGAGCTAAAGCATTTTTTAAATCCAAGGGAAGAAAAATGGAGGGTGCAGGTTGGGGGAAATATCATGGAAGGCACAGGTGGGGGAAGCAACACACGGCTGTGGGAAGCAACCCAAAGGGGCGGAAGCAACACAGAGGTCACGGTTGGATGGAAACAATGCAGAGGATGGGAGCAAAAGCAAAACAGGTGGTGGGGGAACAGAAAAGAATGCATGCATGACAGAACAACGTAGAGCTGTGGGGGGAAGAGCACGGGTGAAAACGCAACACGTGGTAGAAGCAAAGGAGGGTGAGAGCAAAACGGAGGTAAGTGGGGAGAAGCACACTGGCGAGGAAGAGCAACACAGAGCACAGAAGGGGGGAACAGAAATACAGGAGGGAAACAGCAGAAACAAATATGCACTCTCATGGAATGATTAATGAAATAGAAAAAAGTAGTGCCTTACAAGCAGTGAAAGGACACAAGTAATGAGGCCATGCTTCCAGGGACGGACAAACACAAGAAGAGGAAGGAACGCCCACACAAGCTAACAAATAAAACACAAGTAAATGAAAGTGACAATAAAGCCAACCAATGGTAAGCAATTGGTGAGCTTTAAATACACTGTAATCCAACAATAAGTCTCTTCGCGTACATACAGCTTGCAGTGTCTGGTAGGCAAGACCTAATGAGGGAACGTCACAAGGGGTTGCATTGCTGAGTCTGGTGGCTTAGTGGACTAATGTGTCCACTGTAAGGGCATGTGCTTGACCTCATGGTTATAGATTCAAATCCTGGTTGGTTCACTCAGCCTTTCATCCTCCTGGGTTTGATAAAATGTGTACCATTGAGCTGGGTAACAATAAACATCTGTTATTCAGTGCCAAGATGCCCATGGGTGAACGTGGGATTTACAAATACACATGTTATGTTATTGCAAATTACAGAGGTGGCTGCCTAAACAGCTGTCAAGTGTGGTAGCAGGGTACCCTGACCTCTGGCTAGGTAGTCAAAGACTGTCATGATTAGGGTGCAGTGAGGCCCCTCACAGCTCTAGCCTTGGTGCCACTTCACATACTGAGCACATGGTAGCTCCGCCCCTGCAGCTCCTCCCTTACTTCTGTAATCCCAGATTGCACTAGGAGCATAGAAAGAAACGAGCACAATCACCCTTCCCCGTCATCACGGACTCCCAGTGCAATGCAGGTATTGCGTTCCTATATCCGTAGCTGTGTGACACATTAGGCATATTATTATATTTTGATTTGCAGCTTTGGAAAGCTGCCTGTGAACTGTTCAGGTGAAAACGAGGGCTGGTGCTTCACCTGGAGTTTATTAAAGTGCAGTTCATCACAATTGGGCTGCGACCCAGCACAGTCTCGCCTTTGGCCTTTTCCTTCTTGTTCGTTTCTCTTGTTGTAAGACATCCAAGGTCACAGCCGTGCTTAATTTGAGTCAGTGGTTTCCGGTGCTCGGCACCGGCACTTAATTAGCTGCACCTGCACTTATGACAGTCTGCCAAATTGTGGGCTGTTTGCCTGATTTAGAGTGAGCACAACAACAATTGTTTACTAATTCAATATACAATACAAATGACTAATTCCTGCCGCCCATGCTAATCTTATAGCTTTGGGGACCTGGAATGGACAGAATTGTCACACTTGTAGGAGTATGATGGTTAGTAGCTGGTTTGCTACTGTCATTGGTAGCGCTACCAGGGGCAATGGGTGGTGTAGGCTGTAGTGGCCTCCTGATGAGGGCCCTGGTACTTAATTTTTTACAAATTAAGCACTTTGTCACAGTGATGTTGCAGCTAGGAATTACCAGTATATGATCATTCAATAAGAGCAGGTTACAACTGGTACCCACATGCCTGATGTGGTGATTAATAAAAGCAGGATGTGCTAAGTTAGCTTGAATCCTCTCATCCAGGATTGTGCCAGGAAAGGAAGTCCTAGAAGTTATGGCATTGGTGGTTTTTTGTTTTTTAACCGGAAGTAGAAAAGCCCAACCTCCTGCCGTCTCGTTTTAAGGGTTACGAGCCCCATTCACCTAGTTTCTTTAATGCATTTTTTTTACTTCCACCGGTGTAGTGCTTAATGTATAAATAATAAAAATTGTATTATTTATTATTATTGGTGTTATTGTTGTTATTATTATTGATAGTAATAATAATAAAGCATCTTGTTTAAGGGTTACGAGTCCAATTCGCCTATTTTTTTTTACTGAAGTGCTTAATGTGTAAACAATAATAAAGATATTGATTACTATTATTATTATTATTATATTTGATAATAATAATGATAAAGTTGTTTATTATTATTGATAATAATAATAATGTTATTATTATTATTTACAAATTAAGCACCACACCAATGGACTCGAAACCCTTAAAACAAGATGGCATTAATATTATTATTATTATTTTTATTAATAATAATAAGACGAAGAAGAATTAAGAAAAAAGTGCACGAGTCTGTGCCTAAAGATAAAACTGTTTACTCTGGGGTCTCATACATTAGGTACAGTAGAAAGGAGATGGAGTGAAGAGGGGGGAACGCAATGAGGAGCTGAGCCAATGACAGTCAGCCAAGTGCTTTATTTTTTGACAAATTCTCCACATGAAGAAATTGACAAGGAAAAAAATGTAAGAATAAAGGGGCTGATCACGATGGCGGACAAACTTCAGTCCGTCCGCCATCATATCGGGGATTGGGACCGCCCAACATGCTGTCGGCGGTCCCATAGTAGGCATTACAATGCGACTGCCAGCACAGCGGTCGCAATGCCCATATTTTACATTGCGGCGGGTGCTGCTGGCTGCAGCACCCGCCGCAATGTAAAAACGGGACATGTTCCATATCTCTGCACTACTTGGCAGGCACCATGTGGTGCCTGCCACATGGTAGAGGGATAAGTAGGGGGGCACCATAGGTGCCCCCCAACACCCACAACTAAGGGCCAGGGGTGAAGGGGACCTGCTACGGGCCCCCAATGTCCCTTTCCGCAAGCCTTTTCAGCTGGCGGAAAGGGACATCGTAATCCCTACAGGGGTGCCTGGTAGGCACCACCAGCATTGTAGGGACTACGAGACCCTCCACCGCACCGGGGGGCTCAAGGAGCCCGTTGGATGCGTGACAGTTGGTCTTTACGACCACCACACGTCCGCCCGCCATCATAATATATTGGGCGGTAAAGATGGTTGTGATGGCTGGGAGACAGCCACCAACAGCCTGTCGTGGTGGTCTCTCCGCCATTGTAATCAGCCCCAAAGTTGTTATTTTTTACTTATGAGCAACACAAAGGACTTCAACAGAGACACACGGAGAAATATTTTGGGGGGGGAGGTGGGGTAAGGAGGCACCACACATGAATAAACCCATTGAACAAAAGTCCCTATTAAATGTAGTCTATAAAAGATATATTGCCTTGATGTGGACCCGCCATGCCTTCCCCCTTATGCATATTTCCTTGCTACATTATTTTCATTCTGGATTATTTTATGCAGTTTATCTCATGTGAAGTTAAACGTGGGTGCATTCCACATAGAAAACATGTGCGAATACCCAAAAGGTTTGTGATGTTTCTAACATTTGTTCTCTTTTTCCCTGATCTTAATGATAAACTTACTTCTGTGAAAAAGTCAGCCCATCAATGGACTGTTCAGCAGGAGGAAGTATATTCTGTGATCCGTGACTTTAGTTTTGTGCATGTAAATCTTGATTTTTACATCAGCAGGTGACATTCATGCAGATATTAACTATTGAAGGTGGTGGGCACTGCACTGGTACTCATTTTTGGGGATCAAAACTAAATTTTCATTACTATACTTTATGAAAGAGAAACAGAAAGTTGAGAAATAGCCGCAAAGAGAACAAGCATTGGCATAGCCAATAGGTCTCGCCTTTGGGACCTTATAAGTGCTTATCCAGAGCTATTGGCTTTGCCAATGTCTTTAAGCTACGTTGTAGAGCAGCATGTTGAAAAGTTATAATTAAAAAAGTTTAAAAATGGTTCTAACCCCGCTCCCACACACCAATAGTAGCTATAAATGTTTAAATGTCACATTTGTGTGCTGTGTTTATTTAAACCTTTTAAAGTTTTTTCCAAATAAGAAAAGATATTGAGAGACTATGGACAACCCCTCTCATCTTTATGGCCCACCCTTGCTTCTTCACGGCCCTCCAAGAATCCAAATCTTGGAGCCAGGCCTGCATGGGAGACTTGTATCCCCGTCCGTTGAGGCTGTTCCCAAGCAGTGTACCCGGTGGTGAATATTAGCAGGTCAGCCCTCGCTGGCATGCACCCAATACATATAGTAGAGACAACTGGGCAAGCATCCCCTTCTACCTTTGTTGCGCTTCTGCTGCATTTTTCCCCTATCGTAGATCAGAAGTGCATTTTTCCTTTTCTATAATTGTTTTACAGTATTTTTTTAGCAAACGATAAGTGGAACATTAGTATATGAATCAACTGCTACTTTTTCAGCCATTTGACTGATTTCCTCTGTGTATTTATGTTCTCCTCCAAAGTTTTCATTTTATATTATTATTTCACACATGCTAAATTGACTTAAAACTTTGGTGCGGTTTTAAAATCTAAGCCCCAGGGACCCCGGCACATTAAAAACCTATCCCAGGCCCCAACTACTTACTGTCTGCCAGCCCTCCTCTTAGCGATCCTTCTTCACCTCCACCAGAGAGGATAGAAACCTGCGGTGTGGAAGTAATTTCAGCAAACGTGCACCTCAGGAGTCCTCCTTCGACGTTATCCTTGCGTCATGTATGGAGTTTGGCTCTTGGGCTGCATTAATTTGCATTTTAATCACAGCTCTGTTGGTAATCGTGGCTACGGGCTGGGAAGAGAGTAATTTGGCTGATTCGCACAAGTCCTGCCTCTGTCACTCAGAGAGGTTGCACCTAGGCCGCTGCTGTTTGCTGTACAGTGAAAATAAGCTGCGCTTTCTCTTTCTTCACTTCTGGCTCGTGCCGGTTTAGCCGAGATCAGCTTGCCACCAGACTGTGGCTGTAATAATGCCAACAGCACCTTTGTTTGTGGCGCCTTACCATATAGTATTAGGAAAGACTCTTATTTAATGATAGTTTTTTTTTTTTTGCTATACCAACTTAAACAACAAGAATTGTACCGTCTGCAATATTTAACAAGTGAAGCGCTGAGACGTCGGCAGCCTGCTGAGCTGACCACACGCTCGTGCACAATGGCCATGTGTTTTCAATTATCGCGCCCGCGTCTGGGCACGATAATTGCAAACAGATGGCGGCTGTGCGGGTAACCGCACGGAAAAGGCCATGACGCACAAGCGTCTGGTCAGCTTTCAAAAGCCCACTACATAAAGTCTTCGCCAGAGCAGCGCTTGCACGCTACTCTAGGCTCGACCTAAAAAGCAAGATTGAAAAAGAACCTTCCAGACCGAGATAAAGAAACAAGAAGCATACGTTAGTGGAAAAAGGCGCATGAGCTGGAATTAGGAGTAGGCCATCTGGTATTAGTCAATCCTGACACTTGGCCACACTGGAGGCAGGTTCATGAGAAACTCTTTGGGCAAATGCACTTCTTTTTATTTATTTATTACAAATTAAGCACTAGTATTGTATTGCAGCCCAGTGATGACTTAACAAATAATTCACAGATTTCCATTGCAGAGCAGAGCCTGAGTAGGTTTGGGGTCATTTGAAGTCAGGGCTGTGGTTGACAATTCAGCATTTTTATTGAATTGTACATAAATGTGGGTAGGGTCACTTGGCAGCCCTTAAATGGGAGGCCAGAGGTAGACATTTTTCATATAAAATATGATGATGATGATAACAGTAGGTCCTCTACTATTGTTCGAAATTGTTCCGCAGATGAGAAATGCATTAAAATAAAGAAGCATTCTACTCTCTCATTCATTAGTGCAATGTCCCCTTTATTTATTATTCGTGTTGAAGCCCATAGCCAGTAAATGTCATCCCATTTACCACAACCTATCTCATGCTATAACAAGCTTTCAATGTGACAGATTTCCGAAGTTTTCTACATTCCCAAAATTTCCACGTGGGCAAAGTTTTCCATAAAATATGCTTTTGCAGGACATTTTTCTTCACTAAACCTTTTTCTTCTCCCCCAAAATGTAGCAAATATTTCCTTCTCCCACAATACCCACGTTTTGCTCTATTTAACCTTTCTTTAAGGCATTGCCAAATTGTGAATTAGACAAAGGTTTTTAAAAAAAATGTAGCTGACAAAAACCAACTTTGCAAATTTTGCACACCCCTACTTAAAATTTGATGCATAAACATCGAGGTTTCAGATAACTTTGCTGATAAAATGTGCTGGAATCAGCAAAGGAGAGACAGCCTAAATACAGAAAAACAAGATTATTAGTAGCATTAGTAATTTTCTCCAACAAACTCTTCTCAGTTTCAAAGTTTAGATGATAATACATTTGTTAACATTAAGAACTAGACAAATAATATAAACCTGTCAAATGTAGAGTTGAGGTTTGTAAGATTTGCTTACATCTCTCCACATTGGCCTGGCGTCTATGTATTTTATCAGTTACTCCATGACAGGAGGAGAGGACTTTTGGCTTCGCTCCCCACTACTTGCTGCCAAAAGATAAATATTAATGCCAAAGTGGCCAATCCCAGCAGACCATAACTAATTTAGAGAATACCACCTAAAGAGGCAGACTCTGCTTGGCTGTGCACCAGCAAAGGTTCAAACAAATTATTTGTACAGGGGCTTTGAAAGTGAAAAGCGCACACAACACAACAGGTTATGAGCAGTCACCCTGCGGTGTCTCATGTCACAGGGTTAATTGTTCATAGAAAAGACTATTTTAGCAGGAGCAGGTCACAGATGGTGCCTAACGCCTATTGCAAAGCGTCATCAGGGGTGTAGGAGACACTAAGGGGCCGATTCCGATTCGGGCCGGAAGACGTACCGACCGACTCGGTACGGGAATATTGTCCGACCGACACGTACCGGCGCTGCCCGATCCGCGTAGTACGATGCAATGCATGTGAATCACGACCGACTCGCACGGAACACAAGCCGAACGACCGAACCGCACGGAAACCAGCTATCCAACCGGAAAACCACGCGAATCGAACCGACCGACACGCACCAGGAATGAACCCGACAGAAACGTACCCGCGAATTCCAACCCGAACAGTACGATGCAATGCGTGGAAAACCAGACCGAGTCGCACGGAGCCCAAGCCGCACGACCGACACGCATACAAAACCGAGCCGAAGCAACCCAATACTCCGCGACCAACGCGTACGCCGCACATGAAACACAGCAGAAACACAGCTTGAAAGACTCGGAGAAGCCTGCACGAGCCAACTTCAGCATCCTACTCGGTCAGAAGAACGTCTCCTACATGCTCAAAACCCACAAAGGAAAAATACAAAAAAAAAGGGCCAAAAAAGCAATGACAAAGTCAATAAATACAGGGGTGAAAAAACATGGAACAAAGACACACCCACAACCCCACCCATATAAAGGCCACAAATCACTACCATGATCCTTTGCAAATTCAACTGACCTGCCAGCACAGAACACCATCAGACAGCAAACACAGACACACTCACAACTCATCCATCACACAAGCCACACACCATTAGCACCTCCCAAATAGCACCCTCACATACACCCAGCAAAACCTACACCCACCCACCCTCACTTGCACACTCACACACACATCAACACCCACCACCACCCATCACCATGCCCCCAAAGAAGAATCCAAAGTTCCTAGACAGTGAATTGGAATTCCTGGTAGATGAGATCCTCAGGGTAGAGCCACAGTTGTTTGGTACATTGGTCCAACAGACACCCATGTCGCAGAAAACCAAGATGTGGGAAAGGATCGTCGACAGGGTGAACGCACAATCACCATGTTTGCGCACAAAGGAAGACATCCAGAACAGGTGGTATGATGTGCGCAGGAGGGTCAAGGACCTACTAAAGAAGACTTACGCCTTGAGTCATCGCACCGGCAGTGGCCCTCCTGCCAAACCAGTATACCTCAGGCCCTGGGAGGAGAAGGTGCGGGTCATCCTACCACCAGTGAGCGTATATGGACTATCAAACATCCCAGAGCCTGGTGAGTACACAACCAATATACCCAATATTGTGTGACAATACACACACATCACTGTCAAGGGGATAGTCAAACCATGCACCCTTAGCAAATCCACAGCAACCAAAAGATAATCATCCCAAAATGTGTATGTTAGTTAGATAAACACAATACATGCCATCTCATAGTAATATGTAACTGTGTCATGACATGTACAAACCTAACAACAAATAGAGCAAGGCAGTGGCACAAATCTAACCAACAAACACTGTCAGACATTTTGCCACCACTAGAACACCACCTCACAGGGAAGCTCACTGAAAGGAAGGAATGCTGTGTATGCTGGTGAAGTCAGTGTAGCCAATAGCATGATGGGAGTTGTAGTCACAGATATCGGTCACCCATACAATTGGCCCATCAACACCACTCTGAACCATGCTCACATCACAGGGAGTGGAAAAGAACTGACAAGATGGCTGACACTGGGTACTGCTGTGGGGAGCACAAGGCCCTGCTGGGAACTGTGTACCAACCAACAGCAGGACACCACTGTCAGCCATCTTGCCATTGCTGTCACACTCACACACAGTGAAGTCGACTCAAAAGGAAGGAAGTATGGGCATGCTGGGAAGGGGGTGTAGGCAATAGCATGATGGGAGTGGTAGTCACAGCTCAACATCCCCCACCCACATGGCCCAGCAAGCTCACACTGAAGCATGCACACCTCACAGGGATTGAAAAGCCACTTCAAAGATGTCTGACAATGGTCCTCTGTTGTGGGGAGTACCAGGCCCTGCTGGGAACTGGGCACCAACCAACAGCAGGACACCACTGACTGACATCCTAAAAGACAACTTGCACTCCCTGCAATGGAAGCATGTTCCATGGTGGGATATCTGGCTGGGTGGGAAGGAGGACTGACAGCTCTGACCATAGTCACAAGCAGCTTTTCTCACACACCCCCTTAACACAAACTCCACACAACTCACCTGGGAGAATGCAATGCCTCACACTCTAATTAAATATCCCACAAAGAACCACCACCCTGGGTTATGCTGTGTGAAGCACAGGGACACTCTTGGGACTTGTAGCCAAACAAACGCCAGGACAACACTGTCAGCCATCCTGTCAGCACAGGCACACTACCCCACAGGGAAGCAGAGTCAAAAGGAAGGAAGTATGGGCATGCTGGGAAGGGGGGGTGTAGGCAATGGCATGATGGGAGTTGTAGTCACAGATATTGGTCACCCTCACAATTGGCCCATCAACACCACTCTGAACCATGCTTACATCACAGGGAGTGGAAAAGAACTGACAAGATGGCTGACACTGGGTACTGCTGTGGGGAGCACAAGGCCCTGCTGGGAACTGTACACCAACCAACAGCAGGACACCACTGACTGACATCCTGAAAGACAACTTGCACTCCCTGCAATGGAAGCACGTTCCATGGTGGGATATCTGGCTGGGTGGGAAGGAGGACTGACAGCTCTGACCATAGTCACAAGCAGCTTTTCTCACACACCCCCTTTACACAAAGTCCACACAACTCACCTGGGAGAATGCAATGCCTAAAAACTCTAATTAAATATCCCACAAAGAACCACCACCCTGGGTTATGCTGTGTGAAGCACAGGGACACTCTTGGGACTTGTAGCCAAACAAACGCCAGGACAACACTGTCAGCCATCCTGTCAGCACAGGCACACTACCCCACAGGGAAGCAGAGTCAAAAGGAAGGAAGTATGGGCATGCTGGGAAGGGGGGGTGTAGGCAATGGCATGATGGGAGTTGTAGTCACAGATATTGGTCACCCTCACAATTGGCCCATCAACACCACTCTGAACCATGCTCACATCACAGGGAGTGGAAAAGAACTGACAAGATGGCTGACACTGGGTACTGCTGTGGGGAGAACAAGCCCCTGCTGGGAACTGTGCACCAACCAACAGCAGGACACCACTGACTGACATCTTGCCATTGCTGTCACACTCACACACAGTGAAGTCGACTCAAAAGGAAGGAAGTATGGGCATGCTGGGAAGGGGGGTGTAGGCAATAGCATGATGGGAGTGGTAGTCACAGTCAACATCCCCCACCCACATGGCCCAGCAAGCTCACACTGAAGCATGCACACCTCACAGGGAGTGAAAAGCCACTTCAAAGATGTCTGACAATGGTCCTCTGTTGTGGGGAGTACCAGGCCCTGCTGGGAACTGGGCACCAACCAACAGCAGGACACCACTGACTGACATCCTGAAAGACAACTTGCACTCCCTGCAATGGAAGCATGTTCCATGGTGGGATATCTGGCTGGGTGGGAAGGAGGACTGACAGCTCTGACCATAGTCACAAGCAGCTTTTCTCACACACACCCTTAACACAAACTCCACACAACTCACCTGGGAGAATGCAATGCCTCACACTCTAATTAAATATCCCACAAAGAACCACCACCCTGGGTTATGCTGTGTGAAGCACAGGGACACTCTTGGGACTTGTAGCCAAACAAACGCCAGGACAACACTGTCAGCCATCCTGTCAGCACAGGCACACTACCCCACAGGGAACCAGAGTTAAAAGGAAGGAAGTATGGGCATACTGGGAAGGGGGGGTGTAGGCAATGGCATGATGGGAGTTGTAGTCACAGATATTGGTCACCCTCACAATTGGCCCATCAACACCACTCTGAACCATGCTTACATCACAGGGAGTGGAAAAGAACTGACAAGATGGCTGACACTGGGTACTGCTGTGGGGAGCACAAGGCCCTGATGGGAACTGTGCACCAACCAACAGCAGGACACCACTGACTGACATCCTGAAAGACAACTTGCACTTCCTGCAATGGAAGCACGTTCCATGGTGGGATATCTGGCTGGGTGGGAAGGAGGACTGACAGCTCTGACCATAGTCACAAGCAGCTTTTCTCACACACCCCCTTTACACAAAGTCCACACAACTCACCTGGGAGAATGCAATGCCTCACACTCTAATTAAATATCCCACAAAGAACCACCACCCTGGGTTATGCTGTGTGAAGCACAGGGACACTCTTGGGACTTGTAGCCAAACAAATGCCAGGACAACACTGTCAGCCATCCTGTCAGCACAGGCACACTACCCCACAGGGAAGCAGAGTCAAAAGGAAGGAAGTATGGGCATGCTGGGAAGGGGGGGGTGTAGGCAAAGGCATGATGGGAGTTGTAGTCACAGATATTGGTCACCCTCACAATTGGCCCATCAACACCACTCTGAACCATGCTCACATCACAGGGAGTGGAAAAGAACTGACAAGATGGCTGACACTGGGTACTGCTGTGGGGAGAACAAGCCCCTGCTGGGAACTGTGCACCAACCAACAGCAGGACACCACTGACTGACATCTTGCCATTGCTGTCACACTCACACACAGTGAAGTCGGCTCAACAGGAAGGAAGTATAGGCATGAGGAGGCTGGGAAGGGGGGTGTAGGCAATAGCATGATGGGAGTGGTAGTCACAGCTCAACATCCCCCACCCACATGGCACAGCAAGCTCACACTGAAACATGCACACCTCACAGGGAGTGAAAAGCCACTTCAAAGATGTCTGACAATGGTCCTCTGTTGTGGGGAGTACCAGGCCCTGCTGGGAACTGGGCACCAACCAACAGCAGGACACCACTGACTGACATCCTGAGAGTTAACCTGCACCCACTGCAAGGGTGGCATGCTTCATGGTGGGATAACTGGGCTGGGGGAGAAGGAGGTCCGGATGTCAACCAAATACCACCAATGCAGGTCATGCACACACCTCAACATCCACATTGCAAAGCATCAGGTTGGCAGGACAATGAGCCACACCAATATCAACCTCTGACTGTGACAACTTAGGACAATGCAATGTACAGGGCCGCATCCAGAGGTACAGTCACAACTGCCATGTGTTTGAACCATTGATGCCTGCAGAAACATAACATACATTGTGTGTCTCTTCCAAAAACAGGTGATGATGGGGACACAGCAGCAGATGAGGAGGAGTCCCTGTCCCAGGCTCCGGTGGCCCATGAGCTCTCTGGTGTGGAACAGCCTCTGCCCTCATCGGATGGCGAAGACCAACCTGGCACCTCCCGTGTGAGTCATCATGCAGCATCAGCAGGACCACCATCTGCACCCCCTGCACCCATTCCTCCAACATCTGCCGACACACAGACCACCCCCGCCGACACGGACAGACCAAGGACACTCAATGACAACAGCACAGGGACCACAGCCCACCGTGAAGCAACGGACAACAACCCCAGTACCAACCCCCAAGGGGGCCTAGGGTCACCTGTGCGTGCCACCGCAGGTCCCGCAAGTGTGGCCAGGGGTGGTGGGAGGGGTGGTAGGCAGAGGTCGCTGTTTGCAGAGGGGTCTGGACTGCATGATGACCCACAACTGGTACGCATTGCTGATGCGTACCAGAATAGCACCGGAGAGGTCAGCCAGGTAGTGGGGATCCTCAAGGACATTCAACAGCAGCAGGCTGCCCATCATGCCCGCTTGGACTCCCACATGTCCCGTGTGGAGACACACATGTCCTGTGTGGAGACACACATGTCTGGCATGGAGTCCAAGTGGGACACATTGGAAGAACTGACAGCGGTGCAGAGGGACATATTGACATGCCTCCGCCAGATTAGCACCAACATGGCCACACCTCCCTGTGTGCCCACAACATCTGGTGCTGTAACAACTGCAACTGCCACAGGGAGGGAGGATGACTCTGGTGGAGAGTCCTCTGCACCGCAGCGGCCAGCACGTGAGGGTCCCCCCAGAAAGCAGAGGGGCCGTCCGAGGAAGGACAACTGAGAGGCCGATGGCCATGTACATCCCCCAGGAACCCAACACCTGTTCTGGAAATTCTCCTTTGTGTGCAAACTGTTCACCCTGTCAAATGCAGCACAACTCTCCCACATGACATGGGGAGATTAAGTTGAACTAATGCATCAGATGACTGTGGACTTTACTCAGGACATTTCTGCTACCAACACTTCCAACTCATCTGGGAACTTCGGATTCCAATCCCAATGTACAGCACCCACCATCCTGTGCACTATCCTCACACATGTATGTAAATAAACTCACTAATACACCATACTTGCCTCTGTTGTGATTCCAACGTTGTTTTTGTCATGGAGATGATGATCTGCTAAATGACACTGTGCATGCTAACTGCTACAGCAAGTTCAACACCGTCATGTGAGTCATGGAGACGTGACACATATGAGGGAGACACACCACTAGGGCAACACAACACATACACACCAGGGCCATCTGACTCATCGCCTACACTGATGTTGCCAGGAAATACAGTGGAATGCACAGACACCACACCTATTCACAGTCTGTGTTAACTAGCCCACAGGTGCAGTAAGCAAATGTCAGTCAGATGTGTGACCACAGACAACGCACATCCCAAAGTGAAGCACAGGTTTATTACACATTTGCAACATGTTGTTTCCAATACAGATGCAAGGTAATCCCACGTGGCAGTGGCCACACAGTCAACAAGTGTAGAAGAAATAAAGTCCAGGGGTGTGGGGCACATCACCTGTAGGGAAACGACTGCTTCCACCCTGGAAGTTGAATCATGGTGTCGGGGGATCCGAGTTAACCAAACAACTCTGAAAGCACCCTGTGAAGGACAGACATGACACACAGTCAAAAGCACTGAAGAACAGGACAGAACTGCAATACTCATGCCCAATACATGTCACAAGATACCTACACAAAACCAAGTTAGCATGTCAACACTGTTGGGGAGTACAGACTACCTGTAAGGACACATCGCTGCACGCATACAGTCAAGTAGCACATGGCCACACTCAAACAGCAACAGAGCACCACCAACACATATCATGCAAACTCAAATCATTGACATGACATCTCTGGATACTCACATTCAGCTGAAGAAGTTGGTGATGAGCTGTGTGCAGACATCACCATCATCATCATCATCACTGGCATCGTGGCCCAGGCCAGGATCCTCCACAGGTGGCGGATGTTGGTCATCGTCATCCAGGATGAGAGGCAACTCCTTCCGCACTGCCAGGTTGTGTAGCATGCAGCAGACAATGACAATCTTGCACACCTTTGCTGGGGCATATGGGAGGGCCCCTCCTGTCTTGTCCAGGCAGCGAAAGCGGCTCTTCAGGAGACCAAATGTCCGCTCGATCACTCTCCTGGTCCGACCATGTGCCTCATTGTAGCGCGTCTGGGCTGGTGTCACAGGGTTCCTGAGGGGTGTCAGCAACCACGGCATGTTGGGGTATCCGGAGTCACCTACATACAGACAATTGCACATTAGCTGAGTTGGGTAAAGAGGGTGGAATACAACATTGCCGAACACACACAATGGTAAAAAATCAGTACACACCGACAAGCCAGGCACGCTGGTTCTGCATCTGTGACATCATCCTCGGGATGCGACTACTCCTCATCACGTAGGCATCGTGTGCAGAACTGGGGAAACGGGCACACACATGTGAGATGCTCATATCTGCAAGACATACCACCAGAGCATTGATAGAATGGTAATGTTTCCTGTTCCTGTATGCCTGCTCATGTGCCTGTGGTGGTACCAAAGCCACATGTGTCCCATCAATGGAGCCAATGACATGTGGCATCCTCCCCAGGGCATAGAAGTCACTCTTGACGTCAGTGAGTTGTTGACGTTTGGGGAAATAGATGTACTGGTTCAGGTATCTCAACATTGACTCCAAAACATCGCGTAGCACACGGCTGAACATGGTCTGTGACATCCCACCAGCAGACGCCACAGTGTGTTGAAAGGTACCGGTGGCAAAGAAGTGTAGGGCTGCCATCACCTTCACCTTGGGGGTCAGCGCTGTAGGGTATGTCCGGCCAGGTTGCAAATGTGGGGCCAACCGCACCGTCAATTCCTCAATCAGCGGCCTTTTGAAGCGGTACCGTCGGATGCAGTCACGTTCAACCATGGTTGCAAGGTCAGGGAATGGTCTATGGACAGCTGGTGCCCTGCAGTGCATAGGTGAACAAAGAAAGATTGTCAGTCACCCCACATATGTGGCATTGACCATACTCAATATCACATGATACATCATTACAAGACACAAGTACTTGTTGTGTGTGCCGTTCTGTATGGACATATATGGCACCTACATGGCCAACATCTAACATCACAGTTCAACATGTGTTGACAACAAGTTCCAGGTCGTGCTATGGGAAATCATTAGGCTGTGTCACAGTACCCATGTACTGCTCTCACGTTCCAAACACACACCACAGTGACAAGTGAGGACAGATGTGCCACAGGCATCACAGCTCATTGACAGGTAGATTCCCAGGGACCCTGTATTGCCACATGGACAGTGGCATGACATGGCGTATCATGTACACGTCAGCAAAACAACCATGACTCCCACAGGTAGTGGCCCCTGTTGCCTCTGCGGGACAGACATGGACGTCTGTGACACACACACGCACAACATCAAAGTCGATGCACAAACAACGTGGATGTGGAGACTGTCTCCCATTGTGCACATTGAATCCGAGACATCTGAAACACAACATGCACACAGACTGTGGAGGGCCATCACTATTGTGGCAATGGTCACCCTGTGACGTACATACCTTCCCACATGGGACTCAGGGTGTATGTGACATGACATACACAACCTGGAAATGTGACCATGCCACATGCCCTGAACTGAACAGTTGCACATCACAGTGGTCATGTGCACAACACACAAAGGATTCTGTCCCCATGAACACGTGCACAGCCTGGGAGTGGCTGCCCCCAAGTGCCACCAAAAAAACCACATGTTGACCCCCATACACACACAGGTAATGCAGCCTTACATGCCTTAGGATAAAGTGTGGACAGGCTGTGGTGTTGTAGCTGTGCCCCTGAGTCTCTGGCAAGTAATTGTGGCTGGCATACGTTCACCAGTGACAACCATGGTGACATATGCGAGTGATTTGTCCAGGGACGCGTTGTACACCAATGGATCGATCGGTGCGCACACATTGGCCATTGCATATGATGTGGACGGATGCGTGTTGTCATCCGATATACGCGTTGTACAGCAATGGACCGATCGGTGCGCGCGCATTGGCCATTGCATATGATGTGGACGGATGCGTGTTGTCATCCGATATACGCGTTGTACAGCAATGGACCGATCGGTGCGCACGCATTGGCCATTGCATATGATGTGGACGGATGTGTGTTGTCATCCGATATACGAGTTGTACATCAATGGACCGATTGGTGCGCACGCATTGGCCATTGCATATGATGTGGACGGATGCGTGTTGTCATCCGATATACGCGTTGTACAGCAATGGACCGATCGGTGCGCACGCATTGGCCATTGCATATGATGTGGACAGAAATACGCGTTGTAGAGCAATGAACCGATCGGTGCGCACGCATTGGCCATTGCATATGATGTGGACGGATGCGTGTTGTCATCCAATATACGCGTTGTACAGCAATGGACCGATCGGTGCGCACGCATTGGCCATTGCATTTGATGTGGACGGAAATACGCGTTGTACATCAATGGACCGATCGGTGCGCAAGCATTGGCCATTGCATATGATGTGGACGGATGCGTGTTGTCATCCGATATATGCGTTGTACAGCAATGGACCGATCGGTGCGCACGCATTGGCCATTGCATTTGATGTGGACGTAAATACGCGTTGTACATCAATGGACCGATCGGTGCGCACGCATTGGCCATTGCATATGATGTGGACGGATGCGTGTTGTTTTTCGAAATACGCGTTGTACAGCAATGGTCCGATCGGTGCGCACGCATTGGCTATGGCCTGACATGGTAACGGACGCGTTTTCGAAGCTTTAACGAGTCTGATGCAGTGAATTCAGTTGGCCACCCACAACAATGTTGCAAATTCATGGGTGTCATGAAGTTGAACTTTTGAAGGATGTTTTGGGGCGTGTATAAGTGGTGCAATTCCATGGATTGGCCAGATTCAGAAAATGCAAATGACTTGGACCTATCACTTTGGACACATGGGACAGTATCTGCCTCTGCAGCACACATATAATGCTGGCTGTTCCCCTGAGAGCTCACTTGCCTGCACTACATGCTCCAGGATGACATCTGCCACCACCACTGCTGCTGTCTCTGCATCCTCTGGCTACTGCAATGGCACGTACTGTGGAGAGAGCCCCAGCCTTCAGCACTGAGGAGAACCAGGCCCTGCTGGACAGCCTCCTTCCACAGTACAGCAAGCTGTATGGGAAACCAGGGGAGCAGGTGAGTGTGCTGTCCACTGCCTTACTAATTGTGCATGTTGTCTGACAAGCAAGACTTACAGTGTGCACACCACTGGCTAGCATGCTCACTGAGTAGTTGTCAGCCCCCAAAGTGTGTAGTTACATGCACTGAACAGGTATAGTGCAGTAACAGTGCATTCCAACAAGGTTTGACTTCCCAGGCAATGATACCATGTGGTAACTGCTGGCAAACTGTCCATAGCCATAGTTGCACTGCCTGTGTACATCATATGCCCCTGTGATTGAGACATGTATATCCAACTGTGTGATGCACGGAAATGTTGCATGTGTAGTAATGGCCTTTTCACTTTGTCATCCTCACAGGTTGATGCCCACCAGAAGCAGGAAATCTGGCTGACCATCGCCCGGGCAGTAAGATCCGTGGGGGTCTACAAGCGCCGGATCCGCAACTGCCAGAAGAGGTGGCAGGACCTTCGGGGCTGGACCCGGAGGATCGCAAGGGTCCAGCTGAAGCTGTCGCCTCCTGGCAGAAGGGGCGGACACCGGACCCTGACCCCCCACATGCTTCAGATTCTGGCAGTGGTCTTCCCTGACCTGGATGGGCAGCTGAAGGCCAGACAGCAGCAAGGAGGGGGTAAGTGCTAGCCTTTTCTGTGTACTATGACTAACATGCTCTATGCACTCCTTTAGCCTGGTTCCACGTCCACAGTACAACTGTCTTGTCATCCTGGACTCATGTCCCTCACTTGTGTCATGCCCCCTCCTCATCTGATACACAGGTGTGGCCCTTACAGTCTGTGACTTAGGTCACTTGGGTACTGTGTACTTGCAGTTACCTGTGGTTAAAGTTGGGGACAGCATCAGTTACAGGAACTTTGTGGTGGGCTGCATGGGTGGTACAATTGCTCACAATGCCTGTGATCTGACATGTACTCTGGGTATGGCTTTAACATGTGTTCCAATTGCTGCTCTGACTCACCACATGTCTGGGGTATGTGCCACACACCCATGCTGCTGCAGAGACCAAGGTAGGAGCCTCAGTGGTATGTACATCATGTGTGTGACACATGCATAGCCACCTGCCTAGTGTTCAGGGTAATACCATGTTGCACATGAACCAGGACTGTAATGCCTACTCCGGACATCGAAGGCACTCTGTTCTCCCACTCCCGTGTGTCAGCATACATATTGGGCATTGTGAAGAGGGCACTCCGGTGTATGCTTCTGTGTCACCGTGGTGTGGCCTTGCTATTTGGACTCCTGGAGTGTTTCACAATTTGGGGTGGCCAGCCATCAGAGTTATGACTATGGGATCTGCACATAGGTCAATGCATAGGTCTCTGATCCCTTGACTGTGCACAATTTTGTATGAAACATTGGGGTGCAGGCAGCTTTGGTTCATTCTCATCAAACGTTGAAGTGCTCATGTGTATGGATTTGTGTTTGCAGTCACTCAAATGTCTCATTTGCTTGACGTGGGATCATCTCAGTCCTCATGATGTGGCTGGCCAGGGGTGCACATGTGCACCTGTCAGCTACAGGGCTTACTTTTCAGGAACTTCCATGATTGTGACACAGTGCAGACTGGTGTTGTGTGTATGCACTGCCCCTGTGACAGGAGACAGTTATGACTGACTTGCCAGACAGGCCTGTGCCATAACATTCCAATTGCAAAGGGTGATCCAGCAGTGGTGTGACATGTCCTGCATGCACACCATTGTTGCATTGTCTATCAGGACATGAGGACATCATTGTGTCTGGTGATGGAACCAAAAGCCGCATATCAACAGAGACTTTGCCCATCACTTCTCCTGACACATGTACTGAGTCAGTGGCAGGAGATGGCATGTGTTTGGAGTGACACATTTCCATATGTTCTCTTGGATGTCCAACAACTGTGTATGTGGTGCATGTGTGCACATATGATTGGTCGCATACAACAGGCAGCAGACAGATGGGTGCATGGACAGGTAGGATATGTGTGGCATGACTGACTGTCAGGCAGACAATGGGCTTCTTCAAATCAGTGTCAGCACTTATTGCAATGTCTAGCAAATGATGGCAGGGCTTGCTCTGTGATGTGCTGTACTTACTGTGGTGTGTGTGGTCAGTACAGGTGACTAATGTTGCTCTGTTTATCCTGATTGTTTGCAGATACATCCACGGCCACAGGAGGAGACAGCTCCACGGACAAAGAGGAGCGGCAGAGCCAGACTGGGTCCACTGCAGGGGAGACCGAGGGACCCAGTGGCACGGAGGGTGAGGGGAGCCACACTGAGGAGACCTCAGCTACGACCACCTCGGCTGGGGAAAACAGCACTTCCAGTGAGGACTCCCTTGTGGAGGCGGGTGTCAGCAGACCAGAGGCGATGTCAAGCAAGTCTGTCCCCGCCACCACCACCATCTCCACCCTCCCATCTGCTCCCATCCCACATGTCCGTGGAGGCTCCCGTGTAGGGGAGCGTGTCTCCTTCATGCCAGGCACCGCACCCCCTGCCTCTGTCCCCCCTGCTGCCCTGAGTGTGGAGTCTGTGGACTTGCTTAAACAGATCCATGTAGGGCAGACATCAATGCTGAGTGTCCTCCATGCACACACGGGTCTTTTGACACAACTGGTGTCATTCATGGAGGGCATATCATCTGGCATGTCTGCCCTACATCGGACCAATCAGTCCATGGCCTCCTCACTGATGGCAGCAGTGTCCCTCCTGCAACAGTCCCTCACCCCTCCTACCTCTGCCCCATCCACAATCCCCAGCACCCTACCTGTCCCAAGCACACACACACCGGTACTGTCACGCACCAGCACAGACACAAGCAGCACACAGACACACACGCCAAAATCCAGACGCACACGCACGCACAGTCAGGGGACTGATATCTCACCCACAGGGGATGGGGCCGAGACACACACACACGCATCCACGAGCACTGCGCAGTCCTCAGATGCCTCTCTCTCCAAAACCCCTTCCCTTTCCTCACCTGCAACCCCCCCTCCCAGAAGCTCTTCCTCTGTGAGCTTGGCCTCTTCCCCACAGATACACCTGACACGAAGTCCAGGCGGAAGAGGTGACCACCACACACAGAGGGGAGTGCCCCTCACACCCGGACACCCTCCCCCAGGCACAGGTAGGCTGAGGACCCCATTAGAAAGTCCCCCCGGACCAGGAAGGGCAAGACCCCACCACCACCACCACGCAGCTCCACCACACAGTCTCTCTCCTCCATCCCCCAGCCCACCACTCCACAGGTTCCACCGCCACACCCTGCCCCAGGTTCCCCCACACACCGATACCGCATCCCCAAACTGCTTAGGCCCTCCCCCTACCACTTGCTCTTCCACCCCCAAACCAGATGCTCTGCCTGTTTGTGCCACTGGTGTGGAGACCGGGTCCCCCCTCTGTCCTGCCCACCTCATCTGCCCCCCTTCCACTCCCTTGGAGTCATGCACTGCAGTGGAGTCCACAACCACCCCGTCTGACTCGGGCACTGCAGTGGGGACCCAGTCCACTCCATCTGACCGGCCCACTGCAGTGGTTGCAGCACCCACACCATCTGACTTGTGCCCTACAGTGGTGCCGGCCCCCACTGAGTCAGACACCTCCACTGCAGTTGCCGGTGACACTCCTGCACACACCACCCCTTCACTGCCTTCTTCTGGCATCCCCTGATCCTGTCCCTGCGGTGCCTGGCTTGGCCCTTGTATGCCCCTCCGAGGGGGATGTCCCCTGTCCGTACCAGTGCAGGTAAGCAATGGGTGACAAGTTGTCACATATCACCCTGTTGGGACTGTGTATTTGGACTGGCCATTGGCCTTAGTTTCTTTTGGACTTGAATTTTTAGTTTGACATTTGCTGAATAAAGCCTCTTTTTGTTTACTTGTTGTTTTTCTTTGGATGTACATGATGTAGATGAGTATCATCATGCATTTGCAGTTGTAATAGTGTTCAGATCATGTAAATGAAGTGTTGCTGTGATGTACTCTATGTGGTCCATGGGATATGTGTCCTAATGTAGTCTGGATCTATTGCATCCTTTGCTGCAGTCTGAGGGTGTAATGTTCTGCATTTGACACAGGGATGTATGTTTTGCATTTGTAAATTAACATCTTTGGCTTACACTGATGCACATCTGGTGGGCTTACCACTGTTCAATGTTTCTGTTTCCCTGACTGTGTGCCCATCTCCACTGGACATGCAGTTCAGCACATCAATGTTGAAGGACTCATCTGTGTATACAGTGCAACATGCTTGACACGTGTTTTGGGTGTATGCAGATGACTGACGTGACACTCCCGTACCCAGGCTGATGTGAGCAGAGCCTTCAGTGTGTTGTAGTCGTTGACTCACTGACCGAGTGTTCTGCTGACATGTTTGAGTGGTGCACAGACAAGGTTTGGCACAGCGGACCGTCCACAGGACTGGAGTGCCCTCATGGCAGTGTGTAATCCCGTGACATTGGCTGGGCCCGTGTTGTGGGTTGTGTGAGCATGTCTGTGTGTGTTCCCTTCCCTTTTCCTACACAGGCTGTGTCCCTAGGGATGTTCCTGTTTGTGATGCTTGCTGAGTTGTCCTGTGTTCATCCAGCATCTTGGACCTGGTTTCTCCGGGATGTGGGTGCATGGCAAACTAATGTTCATCAGGTTGTCATCCCTAGTTGTCTTTGTTGTCAGGTCTGGGGATGTGGGCAAACGCAGATGGGACACAGTCAGGATTCCCCTTGGCACTTGTTGGTTACACAAGTCATGTAATTTACAGTTTGTGGTAGCTTTCAGTGATTGTGACACGTTGTGTATGTGACTGCTGCCACTCCTCAGGGTCAGAGCTGCAATGTTGGAAGTTGTCTATGTGTGTTCTTTGTGGGTGACCTTGGCTTCTTCATTGGTGTGTGACTGTGGCCGGGATCCCATTGATTGGGGTGGATTTGACGTCATGCCCATGTACGGCGTACTGTGCAGTGTATTAGACATTCACGAGTCTTGTTGACTGGCCATGTGTGATGGGTTTCTGTACCTTAGTTCCCACCACCACCCCTGGGATTGTCATGGGTGCATGTGCAATGTCACCAGTCCATGTGAGCTTCACTGCTGCACATTGGTGGAGATCAAGGTGTGTGGTGTTGAGTGTGTGCAAATGAGAGTTGTTGCACGGCTAGACCCCTACCTCCATATTGGCCTTGGCTGACAGGTCGTGCTGATTGACTTTTGCTTGTGTAGGTGTGATGGTAGTTTGTTGCTCAGGACACATGACTGTGGTTCACAGTGTGAACGACATCTAGCTTTGTCATCACAGTGGGATTATCATGCAGGCCAGTGTCACCACAATGTGGGGTCCCTGGGGGTAGTGCTGTGGTGGGTCTGTCTCTTGCTGTGTTAGTTGCTGTTCCTACAAGCTTGTGTGACATGTGTAATTTGGGCTCCCTCTAATCTAACAATGCCTGATTGCCCACATAGGGGAATCAGATCCATGAGTTACTTTTGTGTGGCACTGTATACACATCTGTGTAATTGTGATTCAGGCCTCCTCATGTGTTGTGTGGTTGCCTGGGGACACTGGCACACCCCCCCCCATCACCTGTTGTGTTTGATGTGCAGTGTGAGGCTGCCTGTTTGTGTTTGTGCATCTGCACCACTGCATTGGCATATCTTTGGTGTGCCATTGGCTGTATGTTGTTTGGTGGGTTTCCCCTGCTGTCCCTGGAACTCCTAGGTCATCAGTCAGCACAATGATCATGGTTTGTATGTCCCATTGCTGCCATGGTATGGTATTTGTTCACCTCACATCTACAGTCTCCACAGGATATCTACATTTGTGTGTCCATTGGTGCAGATATGTGGATCTGCATTATGATGGTCACTTCTGTCATTGTGTAATTGATGAATGTTGACAATGTCAGCCCCCATGGGTGATGTTTGTCTGCACATGGCCAAAGGTATGTCTTATTTGCACTGCACTGTTTGCCTCACCCAATCTATGAACACCCTAAATGCCTCTATTACTTCGAGCACGGTTCCCCCAGATTGGAAATGCGCTCAGGTTAGAGCCCTTTTAAAAAAAACAAATCTAGATAACTCCAACATGGCCAACTACCGACCTATCTCTCTCCTTCCCTGGCTGAGCAAACTAATTGAGAGACATATTAACTCTACATTAGCTCATTATCTGGAGTCTAACAACTTGCTTCACGACTCCCAGACAGGATTTCGTCCCAGGCGTGGGACAGAGACGGCCTTGCTGGCAGTGACAGAGGAAGCAAGGAGACTTCTGGATCAGGGAGGCTCAGCAGCAATTATCTTATTAGACCTCAGTGCCGCTTTCGACAATGTAGATCATAACATCCTGCTGGAGCGACTAAAAAATCTTGGAGTAACTCACCAGGCTCTAACATGGATTCGGTCCTTTTTAAAGGACCGAGTCTTTCAGGTCTTTGAGGGTACTTTTACATCCAACCGTTGGCCTCTCAGTTGTGGGGTTCACCAGGGTTCCTCCCTGAGCCCCACGCTTTTTAACATATATATGGCGAATCTGGCAAAGATAGTACATCCATTCGGCATAAAAATTATCACCTACGCTGATGATACCCAACTGGTTGTGGCATTAAACCACCCGGAGGGTTCATCATGCGCTCTGAGCAACTGCCTAGAGGCAATAGCCGAATGGATGGAACTGTCTCACCTTAAGCTGAATGGGGACAAGACTGAACTGATGTTCCTGGGCAGAGCTCCATCACCTTCCTCTGCATTTTTATGGCCTAAGTGTCTTGGCACTATGCCTGCCCCAAAGCACCAGATTAAGAGCCTAGGCATGTGGCTTGATAGCTCTTTAAGCTTCAATCATCAAGCCGCTAAGCTCTCAGCTACATGTTTTGGCCTGATGAGGATGTTAAGGAAAATTCTCCATTTACTCCCCTTCCAGGCACGAAGGATCATGGTGCAAGCCCTCATTTTATCCCGCTTGGATTATGGGAATGCCTTGTATTTGGGCGCCCCTCAGGCCACCACACAGAAACTACAAGTGATCCAGAATTGTGCGGCTCGTCTACTCCTCCAAGTTCCTCGGAGACAATCGGCAAAACCCGCAATTAGAACACTTCATTGGCTTCCAGTCAGGTCCCGAATACGATTTAAGGCTATGTGCCTGGCCCATAGAGCTTTCTGGAAAACTGGCCCTGCTATTATTCACCCTCTGGTTACTCCCTATCAACCATCAAGGAGTCTTCGTTCCAGCTCCGCTTTCATGGCTACTACAAGGAAAGTACGTAGATCTAGATGGGGCGGTCGTTCCTTTTCTTTGAATACTACCAATCTATGGAACTCCCTTCCCTCTACTCTTCGTATGGAATCTAACCTACAGATTTTTCGCAAACTTCTTAAAACTTATCTTTTCAGCACTACACTCTAATCACGTCTCTGTCTGTCTGGTCTTAAGCGCTACGAGGCCTCAGGGTAGCAACGCGCTATAAAAATCCAATTTCATTTCATTTAATTTCTATGGGACACAAGCACTATTTTGCCACTGATGTATTTGTTGTTCTGTGACCAGGAATCATCCATGCTGTTTGGCATTTGCAGCTTTTTCCATGACAACACTTACATTTTGGTCACTGTGATGATGGGGGTTTAGACCCCATTGCCACAATGTTCAAAATGTGCTTCAGCTATGGACCCCACACTTACCTTTTGTTCACTGTGATGATGGGGGGTTAGACCCCATTGCCACAGTGGCCATGGTCTGCTTGCATTGTGGAGGCCACACACATTTATGTGTGACACATGTGATAGGGGGTCACATTGTATGTTCAATGTCATGTTCAGTGTTGTAGGCATTTGACACAGACTACACATGCTTGTCATGGTGTTGGGGGGATGTCTTTTTCTGACATTCCTTATGTTGGAGTATGCTGGTTGTGTCATGCATTATCCGTCCTATGAGTAGGGGAGGTGGTAGTGGTAGGCATCCAGCACCCATGAGTAGGGGTGGTGGTAGTGGTAGGCATCCAGCCCCCCATGAGTAGGGGTGGTGGTTGTGGTAGGCATCCAGGCCCCCTGAGTAGGGGTGGTGGTAGTGGTAGGCATCCAGCCCCCCATGAGTAGGGGTGGTGGTAGTGGTAGGCATCCAGCCCCCTGAGTAGGGGTGGTGGTAGTGGTAGGCATCCAGGCCCCTATGGGTGGTGATGGTAGTAGTGGTAGGCATCCAGCCCCCCTGAGAAGGGGTGGTGGTAGTGGTAGGCATCCAGCCCCCCATGAGTAGGGGTGGTGTTGGTGGTAGGCATCCATCCCCCTATGAGTGGGGATGGTAGTAGTGACAGGCATCCAGGCCCCCTGAGTAGGGGTGGTGGTAGTGGTAGGCATCCAGCACCCATGAGTAGGGGGTGGTAGTGGTAGGCATCCAGCCCCCTGAGTAGGGGTGGTGGTAGTGATAGGCATCCAGCCCCCCATGAGTAGGGGTGGTGGTAGTGGTAGGCATCCAGCCCCCCTGAGTAGGGGTGGTGGTAGTGGTAGGCATCCAGGCCCCTATGGGTGGTGATGGTAGTAGTGGTAGGCATCCAGCCCCCCCTGAGTAGGGGTGGTGGTAGTGGTAGGCATCCATCCCCCCATGAGTAGGGGTGGTGTTGGTGGTAGGCATCCATCCCCCCATGAGTAGGGGTGGTGGTAGTGGTAGGCATCCAGGCCCCCATGAGTAGGGGTGGTGGTAGTGACAGGCATCGAGCCCCCCATGAGTAGGGGTGGTGGTAGTGGTAGGCATCCATCCCCATATGAGTGGGGATGGTAGTAGTGACAGGCATCCAGGCCCCCCTGAGTAGGGGTGGTGGTAGTGGTAGGCATCCAGCACCCATGTGTAGGGGTGGTGGTAGTGGTAGGCATCCAGCCCCCTGAGTAGGGGTGGTGGTAGTGGTGGGCATCCAGCCCCCATGAGTAGGGGTGGTGGTAGTGGTAGGCATCCAGCCCCCTGAGTAGGGGTGGTGGTAGTGGTAGGCATCCAGGCCCCTATGGGTGGCAATGGTAGTAGTGGTAGGCATCCAGCCCCCCCTGAGTAGGGGTAGTGGTAGGCATCCAGCCCCCCCTGAGTAGGGGTGGTGGTAGTGGTAGGCATCCAGGCCCCTATGGGTGTGTATGGCATTGGTGATAGCCATCCCGCCCCTATGGTTCTGCTGTTGCTAGTGTACGTCATTTCTGCATCCCTATGTGTGTGTGACATATGTCGGGTACGTGTCGTTGTTTGTGTTGTGGGTGTTTGACTTACCGTCTGCGCCGTACGCGTCCGTACCGGTTCCGGTAATAGATGTAGAGTATTGGTAGGACCTGCGCGATGGGATTCATGGTTGGTTCGTCTCGTTCGTGTTTCTCGTTGCTTCGACTCGTACTCGTCGCTGGCTTGTTCGTCTCGTAGCCGTGGATTGTCATGTGGCACGAATCGGAGCTTATGTGCAGCTCTCCCGGATGCTCTGACGTGCCGGACGTAGCGACGGGTTCGGCGCGTACGGAAGGCGCATCGTACTAGTCCGGCCGGAAGGTGCTGTATATTTGCTTCTGTGCGACTCGATTCGGCGTTTACGGATCCGGCTCGGGCGGGGAACAGGAGCTGGAATGGGTACGTATGGCTGGGTCGGGATCTGGGCAGTTATGCGCATCGTACTTGCTCGTTCAAACGAATGTTCGAATCGGTCGGGAAACACGCGTTCAGCTTTTTTTTTTTCCGGACGAATAGTGTTAGGTGCGCTTCCGGCCGAGATCGGAATCGACCCCTAAATTTCTGGGGGAGGGGGGGACAGGGATAGCTTTGGGGACTGTTGATTGACCTTATACAAATTGCCCGTGGTCCGTCAGCCGCAGAGTCGGATAAACGTAAACAATCACATACTTTCGAAGTGAAATAGAAAAGCAGGCATGTAATCAAGGTGTGCAAGTATGTTTTATTGTCATTAACAAATTATCTACATTCTGCAAAGTAATTAATTAAATGTGAAAAAAACATGTTTCTATTTCTAAGGGTTCTGGGTGTTAAGGGTTTTAAAGAGGTTTTAGGGTTAAGGTGTGGGTTAAGAAAGAAGATAGTAAGACCAGTACAGGTGTTTTTAGCATTCAGATGTGGGTAAGGGTACCGGATACTAAGGGTTTTAGAGGGGTTTTAGGAATCAGTGGTGGGTAGTGATAAATGGTGTTAAGGGTATTTTAAGTTTTAATTGGCAGGTGGAGGTAAAAGGAGGTAGGAGGTGTTGGAAATGTGCCCTTTCTGCAGGGCCACCCCAATTTTCTTTTTGGCCTTTTTGCAGAACTCTGTTTGTACTGGCTATAGAACTCTGTGCACTTTACCCCTGATAACCAGTGATAAAATGCTTCTGCTCATTCTTTCAACATGGTCAAATTGGCACACTCCTGATTGGAATATTTACCGTACCTTTAAGTCCGTAATATATGGTACCCACAGTCTATCAAGGGCCTGGAAGTTAAATGTCACCAGTGGGCTGCAGCACTCGTGCTAATTACTACAGTGAAAGAGTAAAGCAAGCTTCAAGGCTTGCCACTAAAGCCTGGTTGTGCTGTTTTAAACTGCCAATTTGGCCTGTCAAACTAACCCCTTTAAGCAGGCCTAAACTGTCCTTTTAAATATTAATAAGTCACCCCTAAGGTAGGCCTTATTGTCCATAGGGTATGGTGCATGGTATTTAAAAGTAGGGCATTTAGAAATTCAGTATTCCCTATGTCCTTACTGCGAAAAATCATAATAGCTATTTTTTCTGTAGCAAGGCTGGATGCTTCCTTAGAGAAACATGTGATTCCAAAATAACACCTTATAATGCTAATTTCAGATTGGTAATAGCTACAGAAATATTTCAAGGACTCTTTTTAATAGTTAAACAAAATTCATTGTAATGGTCAAGTCAAATATTTTCAAACTAGTATGGAAAAGGTACTTTTGAATTTTTTTATTTTGCCTGCCTAAAGGCCTTTCTGTGAGTATTCAACAGTCAACTGGCAGCTTGGTGGCTTCCCTGTGCTGAGGAGTGTACTTCTCTCAGGACAAGAACAACGAGCCTTGGGTGTGGGGATGTGTTGTCCTCCCCTTGACAGGATAGCCTGGGGGCTGTGTCCAGTCCCTGGGTGCACTTCAAAGGGTTGGCGGAGCAAGGACCTTAATAAATATTTTATCAGGGTCCTCCACTGTCACAGACAGATGTAGCTCACAACTGGGACTCCCTTCCTTTTTGTCCTTCTAGTAGGCCAGGCACCAGAGAGCTGCCCCAGAAGTGGTTTAGAGAGACCACTGGGGTGGAGCTTTGAGAATTCTCTTTGACATTGGTGTGTCAAATCTTGCTTGAATGTCACTTTCTGCTTTACCAGTCTGCTGGGGTTTAACATTTAACATTTGCTCAGATTTGTTCACAGAAAGAAGGGAAACAGAATGCCAAAACATGTTGTGTTTATCTACTGTCTGGCTGTTGAAAGCTCAGCTTTGATTTTGCCAGACTTCGGTCTCTGTGTTTGATGGGGTACAAAAACTGCCTAAAACTGGATTTTAGTGTTAGATGTAAGGTGACACTGGTATTCCCATAATACATTCAGGGGTATATTCACAAGAACGTGTGCTAAACATCTCCAAAAAATGTTAACGCAACTTTACACATCGCAGCCCATCGCGGGAAAATAACCCTGTGTTAACGTGGAATTCACAACACGGCGGTACCATGCGATAGTCTCCCGAAACCGCGGCCAATGTCCGCGATACAACCACCTCGACGGAGATAAAAACACAAACCCCAACACCAAAAAACATGCGATCAGCCCATTCGCGAGGAGGAAAGCAGCGATAAGCAGCGCAAGGCCCGCGACACATATACGGCATGTGGGAATAAGCACAACAAAAGCAGGAAAAAGAAAGACAAACCAAACAGAAAACAGCGAAGCACAATGGAGGCAGTCGGAGCTAGCACACAACCCCACAAGCACCATTGGCAACAAAACATTAGACATGGCAGGCCATCGTGGACAAGGTGAATGCAGCCGGAGAGCGGAGGAGGACAATGGCAGAAAACCAGAACAGCTGGAATGATGCGAAACGCACAAACAAGCACAAACACGCCAACAACCAGAAGGCAGCACAGCACACCGGAGGTGGGAGTCCAGCGCCACACCAGGAGCTGGATGACATGGAGGAAATGGTGTCCACCACATCAGTCTGGAGATGGTGGCAGGAGTCGGGGACCGGAAACTGCTCAAAATCAACAGACACAACATCAACAGGGAGAGGAACGACCAGGGACTGGGGGGACGGGGGGAGATGGGCACAATGGCACGCATGCACAATTAAGCACAGCACAACTGCAGACAAACCATGCCCAAGAGGAACAACACCAACCAGGAGCACAAGTCACACAAGTCGGCAATATCACACCACTGAACAAGCACAGAAGTGAAAACCACACTGCCTGAAAGGGAGAAGGGTGAGCCAAATCAGAGCTGAAGGGACATCTCACACACAATGCAGCACACACACATAGGAGGCAGAGCACCCCAACATCCAACACAATGTGGTACAAACACCAACATCTGCACAACCCAACACAGGACACAAGTGCACCCGCTTGTGGCCGGTAAATGGCCATACGCATCTGGCAAAGCACGAAACAGGGACATGATAATGCACAAGTACCAATCCACAGCCCTGATGGGGCAGCAATGCATGTAAGGCAGGGACCCAGATAGGCCGTGACACACACATTGGCATACAAATAAACACTCAACACAGTTGGAGACAAGTGAACGTGCGGAAACTTTATCAACAATTGCGTGTCAGTACGGCCAAGGGAAGTGCCACGACATGCAGACCAATGCAGCAGCATGTCTGAATGAGGAACTTTGGAAAGCGCCCATGTCCACCCCGGGGGAGTCCATCACCAACACAAGTCATTGCCAACCCGCGTATGTTGTCTGCGCATGGATCAGGAGTCCAGGCCAATGCAGCCATGTCCACTGTCTCCTAGGGACATGTGACCAGATCCCCAACATGCAACCAGGTGTCGGGACACGTGCAATGGGTCACATGCAGTCCTGGCTGCAGGTACCTTGTCACTCATCCATGAACACGAGTGCAGCAGCGTAGGCCAACATTTCCAATGCAAGATCGTTGTCCACCACATCTGACATGTCTGCGACGTAACCCATCAGCTGTCCCGGACAGATGTGCTCACTCCAACCCCTGGCCCCAATATGCACGAAAGCCCAATCAGGGAGCGGCTCAATGTGGTCACTGCACACGACGACTCCTGCCATCTCCCAGGTCCAGTTCCCAGCATGCATGCCAAACATCCAGGCATGCCATAAACGGGCATCACGGTGACACTCCTGGTCGTGGTCCAACAGGGGGCGCACACACACGTCGAAATCCAGGTCAGCTACCGTAACGTTGGAGAGGCAGACATCCATGGACCACTCGAAAATGCAAGAGCGACAGTGCAACACAGGCTGAACGCAGGTGACGTTGGCAATGCGGAAGCTCAGCCTGTAACTGATCCGCAGCACTGCCAATGGCAGTGCCCCCAGTACATGCAGCAGACGTGCAAGGTACAGGTCCACGTGACTGGAGTAGAGCATGTGTCCGGGATGGTCTGCCATTGCGTCAGTGGCTCTGCTTGAAGCGGCACTGTGAGGACCTGAGCCAGTCCTGTGGATGAAACGCCACAACTCGGAGCAATGAGTAGTGTCTGTGTGCAACGGGTGCAGGCCTGGGGTGTGGTGGGAGTACGAGTGAAGGCCATTTCACGCACACAAACTACGACCAAGGACTTCTGCGTGTGGGATGTGTACATGTTGGCCTCACGTCTGGCAGTGCATAGTGTGGGAGTTGCCTGGAAATGCTATCCTATCTGTCAGGGGGTGCTGGGCACATGCAAGTCACATCTAGGAGCTGCAGATATACTACCGCCCGATAGTGCAGACAAAGGACCATTCATCCCTACAGTAACTTCACCATCTGCATGCATTCAGGAGACGTACAGAGGCCTGCCGTGGGTGTGGTGGGATGTCTGCGACCCTGGGAATCATGGATGATATGCCCAGCATGTGGCACATGTGCGGCCTCACTGTGTGTTACGTTGCCTCACAGCTGCTCCACCCTCCCACGAGCCCCCACACTTGTGTGCCCTGCGCGGTTGTATCACGTGCACTCCTACGGCACACCATTGTAATGCCTGTCCGCGCATGTCCAGCGGCATGCCACCAACACCGTGACGCTGGCCTTTGAAGGTGTGCGGCCAAGTGAGTGTAGGCCAATGGTATGGACAGGGCGGACACAAGTGTACAGTCTATGGCTGGCTGTGATCACGCTGGGAATGAGGCTAGGCAACTGACTCATGCAGCCGCAGGACTGATACACATAACACTTGGCATGCATGTGCCAAGACTCCGAGCGGTCTTGCGCTCCTACATTTCCCCGTCCGTGCGGGCCCGCCCTCCTGGTGCATTATACATTGCAACATCGTCTACTGTTGTCCTGGTGGCGACAACACCCCAACACAGAGACACACTTACCGCACATCCTGTCCAAGGCCAGGTCCGAGCCACGCCCTGCTCCCCCTGCCGATTCAGCACACCCCTGCGCTGAACTGACGTACGCCGGACCAGCACACGCCGCTTGTGTATGCAGGGGGGGCCGGGCGAAGCTACATGTCCAAGATCACTGCCAACGCTGAGGTGACATGGTATCGTCCGCTGAGGATAGCACACTGTGATGTTGCAGTGCCGTGCCCATCATGCTGACACAATGACCACATGGACACACTTGCTCAGATGGTGTGAATGGCTACGGGCACGTGTGCCCGGCCACATTTATTAGCAGGCACACATATCGAGTGACACCTGTGTTGGATATGTGTGGGGTGTGTGCACACCAGCCGGCAAGGGCTGCCTGGTGCAGTCAGAAATCGACAACAGTGTACATCGTAAAGGACACAACCATTCAACCATAAAGGCCCCATGACTTGTGCTGCACAGAGTTAGTGGTCCCGGATGCACAGCGTCCTGCACGGGCCTACCGCCACGGGCCGCTGACTTGCGGGGCACTGGGGCAGGGTCACGAGTGCAGAGCAGGTTTCCGTAGATGACAAAGGGCATTGTCGTGGAGTGTCTCGGTGGACAGTGGAAGGTGTGCCCCCAGGGCATGATGCAGAGGGCAGAACCACGCTGAAACAGTCACTATGGTGGAGATGAATAGACCAGACACATGTCGGACACCAAGTCCGGTCCAGCCAGATTAAGATGCAGAAAACCACCAGGCCATGGACTCAGACGCCACCAAGGTCCAACCAGATAGTGCCCATGACTCATTGCGCACAGAGTTAGTGGCACCAGTGCTGTTAGGGGATGCCGCCTGCGATGAGGCATGTCCAATAGTGTGGACTCCTCCACATCTTACCCAAGACACAGTTCCACATGTGTGACCTACTGGACCGCAGTGTTGGCCTGAGGCAGCGGTCAGCACGGGCCATTCACTGAGTGTCGCCGGCTTAGGTTGGATGGTCCCACTGGCCTGCGTAGTTCAGGTTCAGTGGCACCACGGGACGCGGACTTGCGGTGAACAGGGTTGATGGCACCATGTCAGTTGTTGATAGTGTTCGATCACCGCCGTGACTCTGATCCGGCTTTCCTCCGGACTGAGCCGCATCTTCCTCTTACTCCTCTCCGTGCGTTCACTGGTGTGGACTCTGCCATTCATGATTGGTGACTGAGTGCTGGATGTGGGACCTACTGGTCCGCAGGGTAGGCTTGAGCCCTTATCCACGTGTCACCGGCTTGTGTTGAACAGGGTTAGTGGCACCACGTGTCGCCGACTTGCGTTGAACAGGGTTAGTGGCACAACATGTCGCCGGCTGGCGTTGAACAGGGTTAGTGGCCGGCTTGCGTTGAACAGGGTTAGTGGCACCACGTGTCGCCGGCTTGCGTTGAACAGGGTTAGTGGCACCACGTGTCGCCGGCTTGCGATATGGAATTATGCCTCACTGATCGAAGGGAGTCTGGTGCTGTGGCTGCTGCCACGGACTTGGGGTCACTGCCGTTCAAGAATCAGGACACAGTTCCACATGTTGGACCTACTGGGCCCAGGAGGACGCAGGTGGAGTATGTAAATGGGAAAGGAGTAATGTGGGCCAGCGTCGGGGGGTCAGCGATGGTCTGCGGAGGCTGCAGAGGTCGCGGGACTGGTGCTTGGAGCTTGCACCGGCACGTGGTGGGCCCTCATCGACACACGCCGGTGTAGGCAGGTGAGCGGAGCCTCGTTGGTGCGCTGTGTGGCTGGCATGACGGGTCGGGGGACCAGCGGCCCGGGGTGCAGCAGGCGCACAGGGACGCAGGCCCCGCCGTGCTCGGCGCAGGACTCGTGGCGGGCTGAGAGCCTCCGCACTGGCAGACACGTTGTCCATTCCGAATGAGAACCACGCCCAGTGCGACAAGGTTTTTGTTCACACCCCTACGCAGGCCTGGCGTACGCAGGTCCAACCCACTATGCACACGCATGCAGGGGGGACGTAACGTGCGACTTTTCCGCATTCTGCCCCACAGCCTGTGGGGACATGGTTGCGTCCACTGGCCACTGCACTCCATGCTCCAGCAGTTGATCTCCACATGGCCATTTCCGTGGTTTGCACTCTGTGGTCTGTCCGGCACCTCCACGCCACACCTGGCATTGGGTGGGTTCACATTCCTTGATCACTTGCTGCTCTCGCACATGCCTGCTCCATGCCTCTCCTCGCATCCTGCTATTGTGTGTCTGTGGTGCCATGCCGTGGCTGGGTTGTGGGCATGGCAAGGCCAGCTTCACAATGGAGTCGTGTTGTCGTGTCTGGTTGGTTGGCATGTTGTGTGTCATGTTGAATGTAGTTATGCTGCGTGTCCATTGCCAGTGTCGTGAGTTGCATGACTGTGGGCTGGAGGTGTGTGGTGTGTTCATTTTGGTCTTACCAACGGGCACTGCATTTCCATGGGTGCCATCCTGGGAGCGCTGGGTGATGCTGGACTGCCGGAGATGTGAGAATCATGCACTCTGCCTGGGGAGTTGGCCAAGACATTGTTGAGGAGTCCCGGGCGGTCCACTGTTGCCTGCACATTCATGATATGCGTGTGCTTTCTGTTGTGGTAGTTGTGTGCAGTGTCGGCAGGGGGCACGAGGGGTACATGTGTGCAGTTGATTGGCCCTGACACGTGAGGGAATCCAGCTATGGCGTAGGGGCCTTGCTTGGTCTCCAGCAGCTCCTGCGCAGTGTGGGTGAAGTGGAGGTGCTGGGGTACCAGGCTGTTGTTGGCATCCAGGACAGGTGTGATGACCTTGTATGGGGCTGGCTGTGTGACTCCTCCGACTCTGGCAGTTGTGGGTTGGATGGTACCAGAGGCCGACATGTGCTGCGCAGCCGGCAGCTTTGTCTGCGGAGGGATGTTGGTAGTCCGCTGGGTTGGTACCGTCAGCAGGTGGGGGATGTGGGTCAGGATGCGGGGGATGGTTGTCCTTTTGGGCCTGTAGTGGGCAATGTCCTCCTCTGGCATTGGGTCTGGGTGGCAGGTGCGTTTTAGGTGGGTCCGCTGTCTTTGTGTACGCTGCCTCTGTGGTGTTCCGGGGGGGGGGCGGGACGGGTGCTGGCGGTGGTGGCGGGCCTGGGGTGGGTGGGGGTGGGTGTTGTGTCCCTCATGGGTCTCGGAGCTGCATGGTCATTGTCTCCATGGCATCTGTGGGTCTTCGGGTGTGGCTCTTGGCTGGGCTCCCTTTCATGCTGCAGGTAGTCATCCTGCTTAACACCAGCAAAAGGCAGGTGTTAAATCACTGGTGCTACCGCGGCTTATCGCCTGTTTTTGGTTCGCTTCGCAGATCTGGCAGTTCGTTGTGAAAGTGGTGTTGTGGTTTTTTTGTGTGTTTTTGCACGGGAACGCCTACTCTGCATCTCATTAGGGTTAGTTGGTGGTGTCCACCACGGTGTTAAATTTTGGGGCAGTTGTCGCAGGAATACTGGCGATGTCTGCAGTTTGCACCCGCTTGTGAATGGGGTGTTAAATCTATCTCCACTTTTGATGGGTTAAGGTGGGGATAAATCGGCGGTAGGTCCTTGTGAATATCCCCCTCACTACGCACACCCCCAGACCTCAGAGCCCAAGTTTAGTGTGGCCGAAGACTTCACCCATCTTGAAAATTCCCATAGTGGGTAGTGTTAGCCCTGGAAACCTTACCTCATTGGTTAGGGCATACCCTGGGATCATTCTCACCCACAAGCTTGAGCTTGGCATAAACTTGAATTCTCCAGTAACCCACTTCAGCTCATTCCGTGACCTGTGGAAGATCAGAAGAGGGCTGAACCTGCTGTCTGAGACCTTAAAAGAGCCCTAAAGGACTGGACCTTCTCCCTCTTGTACCAAGACAAAGACGTGGACTCCAAGGGTCATAAGGCTGACCTCCTGTTCAAGCTACAGAAATGCAGCAAGCTACAAGAGGCCTTTCCTGCAACTGCCCAGCTGATCAGTGGCACCTCGACCTGGAGTGGTCTCTGCCTGCCATCTTGTGCATCTTTAAGTGCCTTTCCTGGTGTCCTGGGAGGATTTAGAAGTGCACTCCTGTGGTGGATTGGGACTTGAAAGACTAAAGTCAGAAGATAAAATCTTTGGCAGGACAAACCTGGTTGGTGCATCTGACCTGTGCTTTATTGCAGTCCGCGTCAAATCGCGCCTAGCTCCCTGGCTACCACAACCATTGACATTCATTGGCACTTTGAGCTTCTTGGTGCTATTTTTACTTAAAAATTTAAAAATTCATTTCTCCGGTTCTCCTTATTGGGTTTTTGTGATGTGGGTATGTTTTTGTTTATTACATTTACTCTATTTTTCAAATTCATTTTGGGATTTTTATTGTTTTGTATTTCAACTTTATTACTATTTTAGTACTGCCTAAATACTTTACACATTGCCTCTAAGTTAAACCCATCTGCTCTGTGCCATAGCTACCAGGGGGTGACCTCAGGTTTGATTAGTGACTTTAGTGATTTACCCTGACAAGAACTGTGATTATTACGCGAGGGGGGTGCTTACCCCCCTCAGATAATTTTTGACAGGGGGGTTTTAGAGATTAGAAGGAAGTAGTGGTAAAGGAAGGTAAGGCTTTTTGTAGGATTCAGGGACAAGAAGTGTGTTATATCCCTCTTTAGATGTGTTGCAGCCTTAAGCTGGAGTTCTATGGCCTGTGTTCCATGTTGGTGACATCCTGTGGAATGTTCAGGTGTTGCCTAGGTGCTTTATTGTCAGTTGGGAGTAGGATCTCAAAAGGGCTTGGGAGCGGTTGGATAACTGGTGATGGTGCCTCGATGTTTGTGCTGTGTAGTAATTCCACAATAAATCTGGAATGAACATTGAGTGTTTCCCTGCGTCATCTCTACAATTTGTGGCGACGATCCTGCTACACAGCCACTTAAAGAACCCTGCGTGCATCAACACAAGCTGCGGTAAGACTGTTCTTTTTTATGTACAGCCCCGCATCGTCATCCTGCCATCAAACATCGAGCGCACGATCTCACCCCCTGAGCACACAGGCACATTATCACCCTCCGACTGCATCTACTGCTTAATGCTCACCGCGATACAAAAGGGGATGATGGACAGAACGTTTGAGCCAATCAAACACTCACCCCCAGTCAACTGATCTGGGTTTAATCCATCATCATTCTTTAGCTCACTCCACCACCCCAGTTCAGACATGGCCATATGCAAATCAGTCTGACCCTGTGCCTCATGGGAACAGTCCAGCCCGAACTGCCAAGCCATGTCTTCCCTGGACCGGAAACAAGCATCCTAGGACCGGTTTCTGGCATTCCAGCCGTCATCAGCCAGGCTTGCTTGAATCCAGTGGCAAAGTGAGCAAGGGATCACCGCTAAACTGCCTCTCCGTGTCTGTCAAGGCTGTCTCCACTCTTTCGCGGCACTCCGCCTGGCTCCCTGCTGACTCGTCTGTCAAGACTGTCTCCACTCTTTCGCGGCACTCCGCCTGGCTCCCTGCTGACTCCGGCCGGCGCTAGCGCTCTGCTTGTTCTCCCGCTCCGCCCTCCCGGCTCTCCAAGACACAACGCTTAGGCCTCACGCTGCGCACCGTGGTCATGCGCAAGAGCAGGCCTCACTCTGCCTGACCTGCCTGACCCCCGCGCAAATCAGCATTGGTTGCTGAGCAACGCCGCAAGCGCACGTCACAGAGGATCCTAATACAGAGTTCCTTTTCGCGCGTTCCAAGGACAGTCCCTGCGCAATAGTAGGCCTCATTCTGCCTGACCTGCCTGAGTTCTACATTTCTCGCAAGGCCGCATTCATGCTCAGTGAGCCAGAATAGTGCCTGGCTACTCAAGAAAACCACAAGGGGAGTCAAGATTCTTCCGTCTGAGTGTTTTTTTTTTTTAAAAAAGGAAAGAAAATATATATATATTTTTTTTTTTAACAAAAAAGTGCTTTATTTCGTTGGGTGTCATACTCAAACGGTCAAGTACTCTGACATTCCTCTATTTCGTCTGTGGTCAAACAGTAGCAGTCAAGTACCCTGACATTCCTCTTTTCTCCTCTGGTCTTCACGGTGATTCGCACACCAAATGTTAGGTGCGGATGGATTTACGGTGATTCGCACACCACTTCACACATGTTTGCTGAGGATTACCAAACGGTGATTCGTACACCACTTCATTTTTAATAAGTGCGGATGAATTTACGGTGATTCGCACACATTTTTTCACTCCTGTTTGCTGTGGATTACAAACGGTGATTCACACACCATTTGTTTTCTCGTATCTTCATTTCAAATCACGTCTTTTGTTGTTCCTATTTTCTCACTCCCACTTTCTTCTCCAGGTCTCTGCTTATTCATCAAACTCTTCATATTCCTTTCTTTACTTGTTTTGTATTTTTCTTCAGCTTTCTTCTTCTGCGATGCAGTCTGTGACTCCTCCTCCTTCTTTTCTTGAATCCCCATGTGAATCTCCTGTTCGGTGTGTGATTTGGTTTGATGCTTTTCAAACCTATCTTGGTGCCATTGGTGCGTCAAGATTTAGCAATGATCGCAAAAAAATCCTTCTACTCCATTCCTTGGGTTTCGAGGGTAGATCGATCTTTAAGCACCTTCCGGAAATCAATCATCCCCCTGAAGAAGTTGTTGACGTCTACCAAGACACCATCATCAAACTCAAAACTAGGTTTGATAAACAACCCAGCTTAATGGTTCTACGCCACAAGTTCCTAAAGAGACAACAATGTGAAAGTGAGGATGTAGACTCCTACATTTCTGCATTACGCATGCTAGCTGCTGTCTGTCAATTTGATGTGTTTACGGACCAGTTGATCAGGGATCAGTTTGTGTGCCACTGCAGAGACAAACAGATTCGGTAAAAATTGTTGTCCTTAGCTAATACTTCGTTGGAAGATTCCATTAAAATCGCTAAGAGCATAGAGACTTCTCAAGTTTCACTGAAGGAGCTAGAAGTTAAACCTGTTGACTCCGTCAATAGTGTGGCTGAAAACAATAAGAACAGGTATTCTTCATATCAACAAAATTCTTCAAGATACAGTTCTTCAAAGAACGTGAATGCTGTCAAAGGGGGTTCAACCTTCAAACAAGAGTTCCAGAACTTCAAGCATATGTGTTACAGATGTGGGAATCCACCTCATCAAAAAGGGGAAAGTGTCCCGGTGCCAATGCCATCTGTAACTACTGTAAAAAAACAGGACACTTTGAAAAAGTTTGCTTGAAAAAGAAAAATCGGAGAAGAACTGTGGCATGTGTTTTAGAATCAGATCAAGAGTCCGACTCTGATGTAGTCTCTGTAATTGTTGATTCTTATGATTTTATATCAAATGTACATGAATCCCACGAGTGCGTTGATCCCATTGTCGAAATTTGTGTAGGAGGTAAACCACTCAATCTTCTCGTTGATTCTGGGGCTAGGATTACCATGATTACACAGAAATTGTTCAATGAGACTTGGGGAGATAGAGCTCTCCAGCCTCCTGATTGCTCTCCTGTCTCGTATGAGGGACGTAAAATTGACCTCCTTGGGTTCATCAAGGACGAACTTATTTTCAAGGGAAGGAAAATTTGGGGGAAAATATATGTTGCGGTCAAGGGGTTGAATATTGTGGGGTGGTATCATCAAGGTCTATTCAAAATGATCCTCAGACCAGGTACGTCAGAACAAGTTCTAGTAGTTTCAGATGAACATGATTTAAGAGGATGGAACGAACGCTTTCCATCTGTTTTCTCAGGGAACCTCGGAACCATCCTAGGATTCAGACATAAAATTGTCGTAAAGGACGGAGCGATTCCAATAAAACATAAGTTGAGGGGCGTACCTTTCAGTGTGAGAGATGATCTCGAATCTGAACTCAAGTCCCTGTGCGATAAAGGGATCATCGAACCAACAGAGTCTTCTCTTTGGCTATCACCCTTGGTCGTCGCGCGCAAGAAATGTGGTAAGTTGCGCGTCTGTGTGGACTTGAGGTCTCTCAATAGAGAGATCTGGGTCGACTCTCACCCCTTGCCCAAAATTGATGACCTTTTTGCGTGTGTCAGGGGTCGCGCTATTTCTCCAAACTGGATCTAGCCAGTGCATATCATCAGGTAGAGCTAGATCCAGAATCACGACCTCTCACGGCATTTGTCTCACCATTGGGTACCTTCCAATACAAACGGATGCCGTTCGGGCTGGCCTCTGCGGCGTCCGTTTTCCAACGTGTCATGCAAAACATGTTGGGAGGTATCGAAGGGGTCCTGGTCTTTCAAGATGATGTGTTAATACACTCTAAAGATGTGCCTTCGCACGAAAATATTCTCAAAAAGGTTCTTGAAATCTTCAAGAAGCGTGGGGTGGTTGTCAAATCAGATAAGTGTAAATTCCTCAGTGAGGAGATTGAATACTTGGGTCACCTTATTTCGGGAGAAGGGATCAGGCCTAGACAAGGATTGTTAGATGCCATCACTCACGCTCCTGCCCCACTCGATAAGACGGGAGTCAAGTCTTTGCTTGGACTTCTGGAGTACTATTCTAAGTTTATTCCCAACTATGCCACTCTCGTACGTCCCATCAGTTCTCTCCTCAGAAGGGGAGTAAGTTTTGTGTGGGCAAATGATTGCGCCTCCGCTTTGAGCTCCGTTAAGGATTGTTTAAAAAATAGTTCTGCTCTAAAGCCTTATGACCCCAGTTTACCATCTTGCATAACGGTGGATGCGAGTCAAGTCGGGTTAGGGGCAGTTCTGACCCAAGATGAGAACACTACTGAGTATACGGTCGCTTTTGCTTCCAGGGTTCTAAGGAATGGTGAACTACAATACTCAGTTATAGAGAAGGAACTTTTATCCTGTTTGTGGGCCATTGAAAAGTTTCGTCCCTATGTCTGGGGAAGGCGCTTTCTTTTGAGAACCGATCATAAGCCTTTGGTCAATATACTTGGTGCAGGCACTGGGAAATGCTGTTCTCCTAGAATCCTTCGCATGGTGTCACGGCTTATGCAGTACCAATTCGATGTTGTCCATGTCTCTGGTGGCAGGAACGTTAGGGCCGACTTCTTGTCTCGCTTTCCCATAGCCGATGGTAAAAGGGACGGAGATTTGACTGACCGTGGGGAGGAGGATTCCGACGATTGTCTGGTAGCCTCAATTGATTTACTAGAGCATGGTGTTGGCACAGAAGACGAGTGGTTGAAGGCTCTTGCTGACGATGACGTTCTGCAACAAGTTTGTGAGTTTGTTAGAACTGGATGGCCCAGAGAGCGGGTCCTTCCTCAAAACCTACAGTCGTTTTGGAAAGTTGAATCAGAAATCTCCTTGGAGGGTGGACTTTTGCTTCGTGCTGACAAACTCATTCCTCCACTAAGTCTTAGGAGAGGTATTATCACTAGTGCTCACGAGGGACATTTAGGGTCCACACTCACTAAGAGACGTATCCGGGAATGTTTCTGGTGGCCCTCTATGGACGGGGAGATCAATGAAGTTGTAGATTTGTGCCACATTTGCCGGTCGGCAGATAAAGGATTGAAAGTAGTTACTCCCCCGCTTATTCCCATCGAATGTCCTGCTGGACCTTGGTCCAAAGTGGGTTTGGACATCATGGGACCTCTGGATATATTATCAGGAGGGTGTCGTTTTGTGCTGGTTCTGATTGACTATGCCTCAAAATGGCCAGAAATAAAACTTGTCAGGGAGACGTCCACTAGTGTCATCTTATCCTTTCTCAAGGATGTCTTCATGAGGGAGGGGTTCCCGGAGACCATTGTTACAGATAACGGTACCCAATTCACTAGTCTAGAGTTTTGTAATTTTCTACAATCATGTAACGTCAAACATGTTAGGAGTTCACTTTACCATCCCCAATCCAATGGGCTTGTGGAGCGCATGAATAGGGTGGTGGGGGATTGCATTAGGTGGGCCAAAGCAGGAAATTGCGACATTCTTGATTCACTGGAAAGCATGTTATGGTTCTATAGGACAACTCCCCACTCTACTACAAAAGTCTCTCCTTTTGAGCTCCTAAGAGGGAGAAAAGCCAATACTAACTTCAAACCTGCCTGGATGAACAGGTGGATTAAAGGGGTGCCTGATATCGATTCTCTTTTGGATTTGGTAAGGGAAAATGTTTCTATTTCACAACTCAAACAAAAAGCATGGTTTGACAAAAAGAAAAGTGCTAAGTTGGTTCCCGTTGGTGTTGGGGACATGGTACGCATCAAATCTCCTTTCCACGTCAAGAAGGGTGAGAGCAAGTTTGGTCCACCCGCTGTTGTCACTAAGGTGGGAAGGAATGCTATTCAAGTTGAAGGGGGAAAGTGGTGGAATGTATGTAAAGTTGTAAAAATTAAAAATGTCACTTCGTCGTTTTCTCCCGATACAGAGCTTAGTGGACCTTCAGGGGTTGCACTTAGGAGAAGTACAAGAACTAGGGTTATTCCAATAGGTACCGGAGGTGAAATGTCATGGTACTTTTTGTGTCATGCCTTACTACCAGGCTTGGGTTATTTATCCTTTTCAGTATGATGTGTACTAATGTTTTTCATGTTCTCTGTTTTCTTTTTATGTTTTTGTTTTCTTGTTTTTTTAAAGGAGAAAGGAGGGTATGTTATATCCCTCTTTAGATGTGTTGCAGCCTTAAGCTGGAGTTCTATGGCCTGTGTTCCATGTTGGTGACATCCTGTGGAATGTTCAGGTGTTGCCTAGGTGCTTTATTGTCAGTTGGGAGTAGGATCTCAAAAGGGCTTGGGAGCGGTTGGATAACTGGTGATGGTGCCTCGATGTTTGTGCTGTGTAGTAATTCCACAATAAATCTGGAATGAACATTGCCGCGTTTCCCTGCGTCATCTCTGCAAAGTGGTAAAGGGTTTTTAGGGTTAAAGGGCGGATAAAGGGAGGTAAGGTGTTTTTATGGTACAGGACTTGTAGAGGTAAATGGAGGTAAGAGGTTTTTAGGGTTCAGGGTTGGGTAGAGATAAAGGGCAGTAAGGTGGTTTTAGGCTTTAGCAGTGGGTAGAGGTAGAGGAAAGTAAGGAGTTTTTCGAATACGGGTTGGTAGAGGTAAAGGGGAGTAAGGGGGTTTTAGGGTTCAGAGGTGGGTAGTGATAAAAGGAGGAAAGGGGTTTTTAGGGCTCAGGGGAGGAAAAAGGTAAAGGGTGCCAAGAGGATTTTAGGGTTCAGGGGTAGGTAGAGTAAAGGGAAGTCAGGGATGTTTAGGGTTCTGGGGCAGGTAGAGGGAAAGGGAGGTAAGGATGTTCTAGGGTTCAGGGTTGGATAAAGGAAAAGGGAGGTGAGGGGGTATTAGGGTTTAGAGGTGGGTAGAGGTAAAAGATTTTTAAGGTTCAGTGGTGGGTAGAGGAAAAGAGCGGTAAGGGGTTTTTTAAGGTTCAGGGGGGAAAGAGGTAAAAAGTGCCAAGGGGTTTTAGGGTTCAGGAGTGGGACGAGGTAAAGGGTGATAAGGATTTTGGGGGGTTTAGGGCCAGATAAGGTTAAAGGGAGGTGAGGGGATGTTAGAGTTTAGTGGGAGGTAGCGGTAAAGAGAGGTAAGGGCTTTTTTGGAGGTTAAGGGTTGGGTAGAGGTAAAGGGAGTAATGGGATTTTTAAGGTTCAGGGGATGCAAGAGGTAAGGGGTACCAAGGGGGTTTTAGGGTTCAGGGGTGGGTAAAGGTAAGGGTTTTTTAGAATTTAGGGGCAGGTAAAGGTAAAGAGAGATTAAGATTTTTCATGGTTTGTGTCGGGAGCGTTAAAGGACGGTAATATGGTTTAAGGCTTCAGTGGTGGGTAGCCGTAAAGTGTTTTTAGGTTTCAGGTGTGGGTAGAAGTAAAGGTGGGTAAGGGGTTTATAGGGTTCAAGAGTGCGTAGAAGCAAAAGGAGGTAAGGGGTTTTAGGGTTCAGGGGAGGAAAGTGGGAGAGGTAGTAAGGGATTTAGATAAAAAGGTGGGAGTTGGAGATAATTGGGAAAGTTCTTCTGTCCCCTCGTCCCCCCACTCCTGTCCTGTCCCCCGTGTCCTCCTCACTCCAAAATCTGGGGGGGATAAATCCCCCATGTCCCCCACACTTCCTATGCCCATGGGCGTTAGGGAAACTCAATGAGAGATCACGTGGAGATAACGAAACCGCTACTGGCGGAAACAGGCGTTACTGGAGGTTGAAGGAGAATGGCCGTTGGTCAGGTAGCATCTTGGGCAAAACCAAACTTGGCGCCCCGTCCCACTCGTCCTCTTTAATCATCTATGTGTCCCGGATCGGAGAGAGTCTTCTGGAAGCAGCTCTGCATCCCTCTGGAGTTCAGCGCCCTGGGTCTAACTCGCACATGCTAAAGGCCGGCCATGAACACATGTGATGCCAGTATCCATGTCCTTATGGCCTCATTATGGGATCCCTCTGATATGCTCCAGTAACTCTGCCTCTGGAATTATGTCCCGGTGGGTGGAGTTACAAGGGATTATAACTAGGACTCTGTGGATCCCATTAGAAACAAGGAGTTACCAAAGGAATCAGTAATTCTAATCCCAAGTCTCGTGGTAATTCCTTATTTTTTTCCCGTAATTCACCCGCAGACTAAGCCTTCATTTAGCAGGTGGAATCTGAGGAAGAAACTCCTCAGACCCACGGAGTTACTGTGGATCTCGTAATACGGATTTGTCTAACTCCTAACACAGGCTGAATCAGGATTACCAGAGATCTTGAGGCAAAAATACTGTGTCTCGAAGATTTCTGTGTTTGTTTCCACCGTGACCTCATAAGTTAATTTGGTTTATGTTTGTGATCTCTGCTATCTGAGTCACAAACTGGACACCACAACCACCACACACTGCACACAGAACCTACAAACACTCAGGCAGAAAACATCAACGAAGCCTACTGTCTACAACAGCAAGGCAGAGACTAGGCTGAAGAGAAAGTCTGGATATTGAATCACCCATTACCAGGATCAATCGTCAAGTCATCTGGGGCTCACGCTGTACTGTATTGAAGCATTTATATAGCACTTCAAACCCGTATATCAGGCGCTGAAGCACATTTTTGGACAGGTAGCACGCTAGACAGTGATGGAGTGCGTGGTTGGCAGAATGTTATATTTGTTGTGATCCTATGTGTATTGGTGTTGTGCATGAGTTACAAGAGGGGTGTCTTGGGGTGCCGCACCTGGCAGTGTTATGGAAGAGGAGGTCTGAGAGAAAGGTGTACAAATTATAATTAAAGTTAGGACTAAAACATTCAGGCAGCTACACATCGCCAGCCTATCCAGAAGGCAGCAGGGTGCTGTGTGTGTGTACACTAAAAAAAATGAGGTAATCAAAGAAGACTCAGTAATCTATATAGCAACATGTGCAAGGCAGATATGCTGTCATATATGTAAAAGGATGTAAAATGGGCAGCAATGGGAGTTGATGCATGAGCTCTTATCATGCACCTTTTCTAAATGCAGGATACTGCCTGTTGTTGTCCAAAGACACCTCATGTGCGAAGAAAGAAGTGAAAGAGGAATCAAGGTTGGCAACCTCAGCAGAAAAGACACAGGGGCCGATTCCGATCTCGGCCGGTAGTGCTCCGAATCGGATTCGGATTCACCGGATCCGATTCAGAGCCCTGTTTCCCGACCGAATCGTACGCGGGTCCGGCCGAGCGAGTAGGATGCAAGCTCCCGCGAAATCGCCGACCGACTCGTACGCGGCTTCAACACGCTCCGACCGACTCGCACGGACACGACTCGCACCGCGCTATGGAGACGTTTCCCGGCCGGGTAAGTACGATGCGCGCCGCAAGCAGTCCGACCGACTCGCGCCGTCCGGCTCGAAAGAGCTGTCGGAGCCGGACTTTGGGGGTCTGCGTCGGACCCCCCTGTACGCGTAAGCGCGCGAGTTGCACACAGGGGGGACCCATGGGTCCCCCCTACCTGTGCATGTACACCGCAATGCGCATGGACGCGTACCCACCGTAGGGGGCGCCCTTGTTCGCCTCACACCCATTGAGTCAATGGGAGCCCGCGTACGCGTCGTACGACCGGCTCCCATTGACTTCAATGGGAGTCCGACCGAATCGAGTCCGATAGCATGCGAATGCATCGTACTCATCCGGTCGGACTGCTAGGGTCCGATTCGGTCGGAATTCTCTCCGGGTCCGGCTCGGTCGGAGAGATTTCCGGCCGGAATCGGAATCGGCCCCATAATCTTTAAAAAGCCCAGATTCCACCCACTCCTGCTAAGCTGAAGGAATCCAACATTTTGAGCTGGCTTTTGAGCCTGAAACCCCTCTCATGATCCTGAAGGTTCCCTGAGGTGGGCGAGCACCAGTCGGGCAAACTCTAGACTTGTCATGGTGTCAGACTCATGCCAGACCGGCAACCAGCACATGCGAGGGTGAGGGACAAAGTGCTTGCTAAGTTACTTAACTGAGAGGAAAAAGCAAAACAGCCTGCCGCATGTTGCTTTTCTGTCCTTACCCTACATGGGGGCACAATACTTTGGTTACATCACAGAGGTCTTTGCTCTTTCTGGTGTACATGAGGAGGCATCCTCCAGTACTTCTAAAATTTCCTCCCAGGCAGCTTCCACTTTCATTATGAATGCTGAATGACATTCCAGGGGTTCTAGGGTTTAAAAGAGACAATGTGGTTTAAGGAGACTAACCCTGTGTCCATTGTTTTGGCTAGGACTGCTGCATGGCACAGATTTGGTGGTTCTTAGTTTGTTCACTTTTTGCTCAAAAAAACAAACAGCTGTTATATTTATCTGCATATGTTAAGGTTCATTCCAATTACCCCTGCTTGGTCCCTTTTCTCTCTACCCTTTCCCCTCCATTACCCTGCTCTCACTTCTAGCAAGAGGCCTTTATTTAAAAAACGTTTGTCCTTTCCTGTTTAAGACAACTCCCAATGCATCCTCTCTGAATGCCAGCTGCAGCCAGCAAAGTATGTGAAATGAGTCTGCTGGACACCGCAGCTCAAATCTTCCCAGTTTTTTTGCTCCATTGCAGTACAGTATTGATTGTGGCATTTATATAGAGCTTAATACCTTGTAATGCATCGGTGCACAGACATAATATCGAGGTTTTTTTTCGACATACAGAAATATCGAGTTGTAAACATCGGAAGGACAGAATATCGACATCAAGAATATCAGTGACCAGAATATCGACCTGAAGGTAAGAAATATTGTTTTTGTTAATATCGAAGTTAGTAATATCGTTTGCATAAATATCATTGTTAATAATATCGATGTTTATATTAGTGTTATGTATTTTAGGATGTATTTTATATGTATGTGCTCCACATTTTTTGTTATGTTTTGTATTTTTTTTAAAATATATGTATTACATTTTTAGAAGTTAGTAATTTTTTTTAAAGTAAATTTTGCATTTTAGTACCGTAGCGGGTTGTGGGTTTATAGGGGAATAGGGTGGGAAGTAATTTAATTATAGTAAATTAAATAATAATTTTTAGAAATTATTAATTATTTTTAATTAAATTTTGCGTTTTAGTTCGGTAGCGGGTTGTGGGTTTATAGGGGAATAGGGTGGGAAGTAATTTAATTATAATAAAGTAATAATTAATTTTTATTTTTTGGTATTGATAATTAATTTATTGTTAATTAATTGTTAATTGGTAATTCATTTTTATTAATTGATTAATTGAGAATTATATTAATTGTGTTAATTTAGTTTAGGAGCGGGTTGTGGGTTTATAGGGGAACAGGGTGGGAAGTAATTTATTATAATTAAGTAATTATTAATTTTTATTTATTGGTATTGATAATTAGTTTATTGTTAATTAATTATTAATTGGTAATTCATTTTTATTAATTGATTAATTATATTAATTGTGTTCATTTTTTTTCAGAGCGGGATGTGGGTTTATAGGGGAATAGGGTGGGAAGTAAATTAATTATAATAAATTAGTTATTAATTTTTATTTTTTGGTATTGATAATTAATTTATTGTTTATTAATTATTAATTGGTAATTAATTTGTAGTAATTGATTAATTGATAAATATATTAATTGTGTTAATTTAGTTTAGGAGCGGGTTGTGTGTTTATAGGGGTATAGGGTGTGAAGAAATGTATTATAATTAAGTAATTATTACATTTTATTTATTGGTATTGATAATTAATTTATTGTTAATTAATTAATAATTGGTAATTTAGTTTTATTAATTGATTAATTGTTTATTATATTAATTGTGCTAATTTATTTTAGGAGTGGGTTTTGGGTTTATAGGGGAATAGGGTGGGAAGTAATTTAATGTTATTAAAGTAATTATTAATTTTAATTTATTGGTATTCATAATTAATTTATTGTTCATTAATTATTAATTCGTTATTTAATTAAAAAAATTATTTAAACGATAAGCATGTTAATTTTAACCCTCTGCTATCCAACACTTTCCCTACAGTTATACTCTCTGGAGTGGGAATAGTAATTTTTAACCCCAAGGTTTCCAACACTTTCCCTAATGTTGCACTCTCTGGAGTTGAAATAGTAATTTTTACCACTTTGCTATCCAACACTTTTCCTACTGTTGCACTCACTGGAGTTGGAATAGTAATTTTAACCCCTACGCTATCTAACACTTTCCCTACTGTTGCACTCTCTGGAGTGGGAATAGTAATTTTTACCTCTTCGCTATCCAACACTTTCCCTACTGTTGCACTCACTGGAGTGGGAATAGTAATTTTTACCCCTACGCTATCCAACACTTTCCCTACTGTTGCACTCTCTGGAGTTGGAATAGTAATTTAACCATTACGCTATCCAACACTTTCCCTACTGTTGCATTCACTGGAGTGGGAATAGTAATTTTTACCCCTTCGCTATCCAACACTTTCCCTACTGTTGCACTCTCTGGAGTTGGAATAGTAATTTTAACCCCTACGCTATCCAACACTTTCCCTACTGTTGCAGTCTCTGGAGTGGGAATAGTAATTTTAACCCTTACGCTATCCAACACTTTTCCTACTGTTGCACTCACTGGAGTGGGAATAGTAATTTTTACCCCTTCTCTAACCAACAGTTTCCCTACTGTTACACTCTCTGAAGTGGGAATAGTAATTTTTACCCCTACGCTATCCAATATTTTCCCTACTGTTGCACTCTCTGGAGAGGGAATAGTAATTTTACCCCCTACGCTATTCAACACTTTCCCTACTGTTGCACTCACTGGAGTGGGAATAGTAATTTTTACCCCTACGCTATCCAACACTTTCCCTACTGTTGCACTCTCTGGAGTTGGAATAGTAATTTTATTCCCTCCGCTATCCAATATTTTTTCTACTGTTTTAGTTAATGTAGTGTATAATTTATTTTAAAAAAGTTTAAAAATATTGTAATTTTTTAATTTGTTATATATATATTTTATAATTTTATTTATATTATTGTTGTATGTGTATAAATGTATTTATAATGTATAAAATGTTTTTAACAATTTATAAGTTATTAAAGTAATTATTTATGAATGTTATTAAGTATATATATTATATTTTATATGTATATGTTTAATTTATTTTTACATTATATGTATTAGTTATCATTTTTAAACATTTTAAAATATTTTTAACTATGTTTCGTTTAATTATATGTATTATTTTACATTATTTTTTTAACATTAAAAAAACCGATATTTTTATGTAGATAGGATGTCGATATTCTTGACTTCGATATTTTTGTCACGATATTTTTGTACCACGATATTGTGGTAGTCGATATTTTGTCAGTGATTCAATGCATCATTGAATGAGTAGCATGCTACACTATGGGGGAATGCATAGTTGGCGGTTATGGTATTTGTATTTGGTGTAAAGACAGGAGAGTTACCACAGTGGTCAGAGATATCTTGCAGGAAGGGTGTAAATACAGCAGAACTAACAGTCCGGTCACACCAATCTTGTAAGTAGAGCATAAAGGTAGCAGAGCTATCACACTTGTAACGCAGGTCTTGCAAATAGGGGATGAAGACAGCAGAGCTAATGCTCAGGTCACAAAGGTCTTGCAGGTAGAGTGTAAAGATAGCAGAGCTAGCCCTCAAGTCACAACAGTCTTGCAGGTAGGATGTAAAGACAGCAGAGCTAACGCTCAGATCACAAAGGTCTTACAGGTAGAGTGTAAAGATAGCAGAGCTAGCCCTAAAGTCACGACAGTCTTGCAGGTAGGATGTAAAGACAGCAGAGCTAACGCTCAGGCCACAGAGGTCTTGCAGGTACAGTGTAAAGACAGCAGAGCTAGCCCTCAAGTCATGATAGTCTTGCAGGTAGGATGTAAAGACAGCAGAGCTAACGCTCAGGTCACAGAGGTCTTGCAGGTCGAATGTAAAGACAGCAGAACTATCAGGGGGGAATCTCTCTGACCTTTATGTCCGGCCATCTTGTGCTACAAAATAGGAGTTGTTTGGTAGGAGAAAGAAAGAAGGAGAACAATACAGGAAATTGGTGACAAAGAAAGAATTTGAGACTGAAAAAAAGCTGCAAGAGTGAAATAATGGGACAATAAGTGTGGGGTGGAGGACGAATGAGGCATGAGGGGGAATAAAAATTAGGCAGGCTTGGTTTCCTCCATCTCCAGAATTTAGCAGTTTCATAGGCAGGCTCCTAATAAAAACTAGTAGGGGGCCCATTACGATACCCGGCGTAAATAAATCCGCCAGGCATGGAAGCGGCAAAAATCCGCCCGCACACACCGCCTGAACACCGACCACGCCATTACGATTACACAAACCGAAAACCGCCATTGGCGGAAAAATCACACAAAATACCGCCCGCCAACGTCCGAGTCGGAGTCAAACCGCCCGCCACGGACGGAAACACGCACGACAACACAAAACCGCCCGCCCTCACGGCCGACACACCGCACGTGAAATTACGATCGCACCGACATGAGCGCGGAAAAACCACAAATATACCGCCCGCCAGCGCAAACAACGCCGATGAGAATCGACACGGCAGAAGCCATGGCGCCAACGTACCTGCACAGAAACCATCCGCACACAAAACCAATAGCACACAACATGGCCAACAAGTCCACACAGCAAGGCACGCACAAATACACAAGCACAGTACACATCCCGAAAACACCCCCCGGACAAACAAAAAATACAAAGGCCAGAACCCCAGACACAACACACCTGAAAACAACAGACCATGAGGACACACCCACATAGGTGAGTACAAAAGCAGCACTCCCACAGACCACAACCCCTTGCTACATTGCAAACCAGAGAGGAGAGGAGAGGACACAGTGACACAGCAAGGACAGCAGCACACCACAGAAACGCACACATCACAACCACCACCACCACCACCACCACCACCAAACACCACCACCACCACCACCACCACCAAACACCGGCACCACAAACCCCCTGCACATTACACAACACACACCGCACCAGCACCACAAACACCATGGCACCACAAAGAATGCCCAAGTTCACGCCCATGGAGCTGACGGTCATGGTCGACGAGATCATCAAGGTGTACCCACAAATCTATGGGAACATGGTCCAGCACACACCACTAGCCACCAGAAACAGAATGTGGAACCGGATCGTAGACCAGGTCAATGCAGTCGAGACCCTGCCCAGGAACAGAGTAGAAATTAACAAACGTTGGAATGACGTAAAGAGCCTGGTCAAGAAGAAGGAGGGCAAAAACAGAGAGCTGGCTGCCGTCACTGGCGGAGGGAATCCCGCGCTCTTTAAGACCTTCAAAGCGTGGGAGGAGAAGGTGCGAGTCGTAATACATCCGGAGATCCTCGCCGGATTGGCAGAGGGAGTGGAGGCTGGTAAGTACAAACTAATGTATACCAGCACACCGCTATGTACTCACATGCGCAACTACCATGCCACAGCTCCCAGGGACAAACACCCCCATGTCCAGCACACAATACACAACACATCACACACACATGCAACAGACACCACCACACACAGCCCAAACCGAACAACTGTAAGATGCGTGGGGACATGTGTACACTCAGCCAGCCACGTAACCACCAACAGGTCCCCAAATATGCCAGAAGCGCCACAACGAGCACCCACCACACCCATGTGTCCGCCACAGCTGCACTAACCGACAAGTAACAGGTAAGTGGCAGGAACACAAAGTGCAGTGGGTGGGAGGGTGGACAGCCCAAGTACAACACACACCAGGCCCCAGTCCCACAGCACAGCAAGGAGGAGCATCCCCCACACCCCACAGCCACGTGTCAGCCACCGCAGTGCACAACGACAGCCGAAAGGCAGACATCACGGTCCACAGCAATCGGTGTCAGTGGGTGTCCAGCCACCCCCATGACCCACAACACCCCCCACCCCCACAGACCTGCAACATGGAGCACCCCCGCTTAGAGCAAAGTGGCATCCAGTACAGTGCACGCACGAACAACTTGCAGGTGGGAAACTGGACAGGGCTGGATTACTGGAGGCATGAGGACCATAACACCGACCAACACATGGGACATGTCACGTAGCAGACGAACACGCAGCACCGCCCACCGTCACGAACAAGTGAACAATGTGCACACGGACATGAACAACAGACTCACACCCCACATGACCCATCACAGACATAGCAACACCCAAGGAGCCACGTCTGCATGCACAAGCCACACTGAATATAGTCCCACACGGCAGCCACTGTGCAACTCATCACACACAACCGAAACACCATTGAAGTCCTGTCCATGTAGCCCCTACTGCCTGTCAACCACACACCCCACAACTACGCCTATGTAAGACTAACAACACTAGACGCAACAGAGCGGAACAACATAAATGCACACGAACACCACTGAACCCATCAAACTCACAGACACACCATGCACATACAACATACCATCCATCCCATCCGTCAGCCCCAGTCTCATGAAAGGCATGTCATCCGCACAGCTGCCACACATACAGCAGTCACGCTAAGATACATGCCCATGACCAACCATGTGCCAGAAGTCAATTAAGCGCACGACACACTGTGAGCAACAACACACAACATGGGCCACACTCCCCGAGCACTGCAGTGATGCACATGGCACAGGGCAGCACGCACACCAAGGAGATGGGACAACTGCAATACGTTGGCTGGCACACAACCATCACTCACTCATAACGATGCGTCCAATGCCATGTCCAGTAATCACAACAGACAGCAAATATGCAGGCCATGTCAAGCATGCACACACCTCAAACCATGCACTGTCATGCTGCCACAACACATGTCACGTTCGGCACCCATGGCTCACAGCATGTACCCCAAAAGCATATCCCCTCCCAAATGCGAATCTGGGGCATGGCCCCCATGTTGCCATATGCGTTCCTAAGCGTTCCATTTGAACCCCAAAAGCATATCCCCTCCCAAATGCGAATCTGGGGCATGGCCCCCATGTTGCCATATGCGTTCCTAAGCGTTCCATTTGAACCCCAAAAGCATATTCCCTCCCAAATGCGAATCTGGGGCATGGCCCCCATGTTGCCATATGCGTTCCTAAGCGTTCCATTTGAACCCCAAAAGCATATTCCCTCCCAAATGCGAATCTGGGGCATGGCCCCCATGTTGCCATATTCGTTCCTAAGCGTTCCATTTGAACCCCAAAAGCATATCCCCTCCCAAATGTGAATCTGGGGCATGGCCCCCATGTTGCCATATGCGTTCCTAAGCGTTCCATTTGAACCCCAAAAGCATATCCCCTCCCAAATGCGAATCTGGGGCATGGCCCCCATGTTGCCATATGCGTTCCTAAGCGTTCCATTTGAACCCCAAAAGCATATTCCCTCCCAAATGCGAATCTGGGGCATGGCCCCCATGTTGCCATATGCGTTCCTAAGCGTTCCATTTGAACCCCAAAAGCATATCCCCTCCCAAATGCGAATCTGGGGCATGGCCCCCATGTTGCCATATGCGTTCCTAAGCGTTCCATTTGAACCCCAAAAGCATATTCCCTCCCAAATGCGAATCTGGGGCATGGCCCCCATGTTGCCATATGCGTTCCTAAGCGTTCCATTTGAACCCCAAAAGCATATTCCCTCCCAAATGCGAATCTGGGGCATGGCCCCCATGTTGCCATATGCGTTCCTAAGCGTTCCATTTGAACCCCAAAAGCATATTCCCTCCCAAATGCGAATCTGGGGCATGGCCCCCATGTTGCCATATGCGTTCCTAAGCGTTCCATTTGAACCCCAAAAGCAAAGTACAAACCAGACCCAGGATGGGCCAGGAGCCCGCATACACCAGAGTCACAATAAGTAGGGGCACAGCAACACACCCATCGGCATGGCCAATCCGTCCCATGCCACATGTGCACAGCACACAGTCCCATTGCCAAGCACACACAACTACAGATGCTACAGCCACACACACGCCTCCGGGAAACCCATGTACGAGATTGCACGAACTGTCAATGTCAGACGACAAATACATACTTCGCCAGGTGCAACACAATAACAAATCTCATTCTCTCCACAGGTGACGAACTGCTGGATGCTGGGGATGGAGCCAGCAGCCAGCACAGCCAGCCTACAAGCCCTCAACGAGGACACACGGATCTGGAGGATCTGTCCTCCTCTTCGGACACGGACCACCAAGCAGGCCCATCTGGTGTGGCAGGGCCCAGCCGCTCCCCAGGACCCCTCCTACCCACCAACCCATCATCCAGGGCTGCTGAACATTCCCAGCCCCCTGCTGCCACTGTCGTTGCGGCCACACCCACGGTCATTGTGGCCACTACCACTGCCGCAACCGCCACCATCGCCGCACCGACCACCACCGCCGCCACCACCGCCACGTCTTCGCTGGCACCAGCCCCAGCGCAGGTGGTGGCCCGGCCGACTGGATCCACCCTGGGAGCCACAGCGAGGACCGTGGTGAGCAATGTGGCTAGTGGGCAGGCCGGTGGCAGCAGGACTGGTAGGAGGAGCAGGGTCAGGGAAACGCCAGCCTCCCCTGGGAGCCATGCCCTGCCTCATATGGCCAGAGTCCTTGGGGCCTATGAAGAGGCCCAAGGACAATGGGTCCGGTCTGCTTCAGACACGCGTGAGGTGCTGGGGGTGCTGAGGTCCATGGACGCCCGTATGGGCCAAATCGTGGACCTCATGGGACAGCTGGTGGTGGCGGTGAGGTCACAGCCAGGGACAGCAGCTCCCCTCCGCCACCACCTGCCGGGGCGCAGGGTGGAGCAGCAGTGTCCAGTTCCCCTGCGTCCACAGCCAGTGAGCACACCTCAACCACCAGCATGTCGCAAGCAGGCACCCCCCTCGCAAACGTGGAAGGGGCCGTCCGAAGTGGAAACAGATCTCCCGGGAGGACTTCGCACGCTCCAAACGCAAGTGAGGCAGCCAGCCAGCCTTCCGCCAGCCTTCCTTGACCAGCCACTGCATTGACTTGGACTACGATCCCACTCCACACAGCCATCTGGATGGCATGTGTGTGTTGGACTATGGACATAGAACCAGTGGGTACACCCTGATCATCACGCAGCCATGACCGACAGCTCATTGTCACTGCACGCACCACTTTTGTCATCACCTTACACACAATCACATGTCACAGTTTGTAATAAATGCACCTTTTTCACTAACTGCTGTTTGTGCCCTGTGTTTTATTTGTACTGGAATACAACGGCCACCTTGGGCGGAAAGGCACCTGATGCGTGGCATGGCAATTGAATCCGGAGGAGCCTGTAGGGACCTAGGGGTGGGAGACAGAACAGGAGCACATTCAATGAGTGTGTCACACACCCATCACACAGTACATGTCAACAACTACAAGCAATGTACACACATCGCACAGAGCAATAGGGCACAATGCCACAGCCACCAACAGTGGCATACTACCCTGGCCATGGAGCGTTGACACACAGCACGCAGTGAACAAATGGCCACCCTGACACAGCACACACACACCTGCACAGATACAGCCACATCAGCCGTCGTACATGGACACTCACCGTCAAGTGAAGTAGCGGGCGATGAGCTGCTGCCGCACATTACCAGCTTCCTCCTCTCCGCTGTCCTCCTCACTCGAGCTGTCCTGGTCTGCGGGCTGGGACCCTGGTTGATCTCCGTCATCCACGATGAGGGGGATCTGCTTCCGAATGGCCAGATTGTGCAGCATGCAGCACGCCACCACTATCTGGCACACCTTCTGTGGGGAGTACGCCAGCGCACCCCCGGTGCGGTCCAGGCACCTGAACCTGGACTTGAGGAGGCCAAAGGTACGCTCGACCACACGTCTGGTCCTCCCATGTGCCTCATTGTAGCGATCGTCTGCTGGGGTGCGAGGATTCCTCAATGGACTGAGCAGCCATGCCCCATTCGGGTACGCAGAGTCACCTGGGTGTGAGGGACACAGAGAACCGTTGCAATTCCAACTGGACAGGGGACAGCATCGCACAACCAGCACGCTACACCACTCCACATACTCACCGACAATACAGGCACGATCCTGTTGCATATTGGACATCAGTCGTGGCAAGATGCTGTTGCGCATTATGTGTGCGTCATGGGCCGAGCCTGGGAACTTTGCACACACGTGGGTGATCACCATGTCCGCAAGGCACACCACTTGCACATTCAGGGAGTGCGTGTGCTTCCTGTTGCGGTACAGGTGCTCAGTGGCCTGTGGTGGAACAAGGCCGACATGTGTGCAGTCAATGGCTCCAACGACGTGTGGGATTCTGCCAAGGGCATAGAATGCACCCTTCACTGCCGCCAATTCACGAGCCCTGGGGTAGCGGATGTACCTGTTTCGGTACAGCATCATGGCTGCCAGTACATCCCTCAGCACCTTGCTGAACATGGGCTGGGACATCCCTCCTCCAATGCCCACTGTGTGCTGGAATGACCCAGTG
>CAWUFW010019231.1:175000-193276 GCA_963921515.1 Calotriton arnoldi | reverse complement strand
TCGCTCTCCTGCGGATTGCGACCCTTACATCCCAGCAGCCCGCCATTTTGTGTGGCGCCTCGTCCGGACCGGAACAGTCCCGGATCGCCTCTTTCCCGCTCTGGCAGCAGCAGGGCAGCCGATGCAGCTAGGTGTGATCCCCTGCGCCTACTCTCTCCAAAGACCCCGGGGCACTTTCTGTGATTGAGGGTGCAAGGACTCACCCCCTTCTGGCTCTGGAAATCGGCACCCGGGTGGCCGCCATTTGCATTCCTGCGCCGCCGCACCACTCGCCTCGTACCGGAATCCCTCCTGCCCAGACTCCGGGATTCCCAGATCGGCGGAATGTCTCCCCGTCATCAGCGCCTCCACGGCATCGCTGGGCAGTGGTTTAGAGGCCGGTAAGTCGCCTTATTTCACGTGAATCAGCAGGGCCTGGGAAGGTGCCGATCGGAATCACGTCCGATCGGCCATGTTGGTTGGCCACGCCGCCCGCCACCCCAGTTTAGACCTGGCCATATGCAAATCAGTCTTGACCCTGTGCCTCATGGGAACAGTCCAGCCCGAACTGCTAAGCCTGGTCCTCCATGGACCGGAAACAAGCATCCTAGGACCGGTTTCGGGGTTTCACCCCTCTTCAGCCAGGATAGCTTGAATCCAGTGGCACAGTAAGCCCGGGACCCACGTCTGGGCATACCCGGCGCACTTAGGGCGAGGAAGCAAAAGACACACAATTGATGGACGGAATGCAGAACAAATCAAAACATTCACCCCCAGTCAAGAGATCTGGGTTAAATCCATCATTCTTTTGCTCACCATGCCACCCCAGTTTAGACCCTAAGTGGGAAGGGTATGCCCAGACGTGGGTCCTGTGCTCACTACACCACTGGATTCAAGCTAGCCTGGCTGAAGAAGGGTGATGCCCTGAAACCGGTCCCAGGATGCTTGTTTCCGGTCCAGGGAGGACCTGGCTTGGAAGTTCGGGCTGGACTGTTCCCACAAGGAACAGGGTCAAGACTGATTTGCATATGGCTGGGTCCAAACTGGGGTGGTGTGGTGAGCAAAAGAATGATGGATTTAACCCAGATCCTTGTGACTGGGGTTGAATGTTTGCATTGTCCAGCATTCCGTCCATCAATTGTTTCTTTTGCATTTGTCGCCCTAAGTGGGAAGGGTATGCCCAGACGTGGGTCCCGTGCTCACTACACCACTGGATTCAAGCTAGCCTGGCTGAAAAGGGTGATGCCCTGAAACCGGTCCCAGGATGCTTGTTTCCGGTCCAGGGAGGACCTGGCTTGGCAGTTCGGGCTGGACTGTTCCCACAAGGACCAAGGTCAAGACTGATTTGCATATGGCTGGGTCCAAACTGGGGTGGTGTGGTGTGGTGAGCAAAAGAATGATGGATTTAACCCAGATCCTTGTGACTGGGGTTGAATGTTTGCATTGTCCAGCATTCCGTCCATCAATTGTTTCTTTTGCATTTGTCTCCCTAAGTGGGAAGGGTATGCCCAGACGTGGGTCCCGTGCTCACTACACCACTGGATTCAAGCTAGCCTGGCTGAAGAAGGGTGATGGCCTGAAACCGGTCCCAGGATGCTTGTTTCCGGTCCAGGGAGGACCTGGCTTGGCAGTTCGGGCTGGACTGTTCCCACAAGGAACAGGGTCAAGACTGATTTGCATATGGCTGGGTCCAAACTGGGGTGGTGTGGTGAGCAAAAGAATGATGGATTTAACCCAGATCCTTGTGACTGGGGTTGAATGTTTGCATTGTCCAGCATTCCGTCCATCAATTGTTTCTTTTGTAAAGATAGTGTCTGCACATGGTAAGGTTAGTGCTGCGAAGTACGCACACTGGACGCTTCAGTAAGGTGAGAAACGCCAACTTTATTAGAGCCAGTAGCGTAACGGACACTTCTCATCTGACCAGGGAGCCAACTGACATAACAGGAATGTTCACGCAGGAACAACACCAGAATGTCAATACAGGATTCTAGATGGGCAGGGGAACAGGGGAAACAAAGGAAGGGCTAAAGCATGCATCATAAGTACAACACATCTTCCTCCATTATCAGAGCAAAGAAACAAACGGAACAAAAATATAACAATGAGAATTTAGGAAAACAAGGATTAGCCAACTAAGTCATTTAAATACGCAGGTGGTCTACGCCTTTTTAAACTCCAGACAACCTGGGAGCTTTCCCCCCAGAAGTTGGCAGTAACACCGCCCCCAATGCCATTGGCATCATCATCACCACCTCCCCTTGCACTGCCATCAGAAGGGAGAACTGTGGAACCGACGTCCTGTGCCAACATGTAATCGCTATTTCCACTCACAACACTGTCATGAGTGACAGGATTTCCTAGGTAAGGGGCAGTATTCTCAGGGGCACACGCAGCCTTCTGATACAAAGCCACACAACGAAGATTCAATTTTTCACCATTCTCCAAAACCACGAAGTGTGGAAAGGCACACTTAACCCTAAAAGGCCCCTTGAACTTGGAAAAGCCTTTGTTAAACTTCCCCGACCTGACCTTGACTAAATCTCCCTTACAAATGCGAAGACTTCCAGCAGGACAATCACTCAAAGGTACTCCACTCACCTCCCCACCACTTGTTACCCACTCTTGTATCCAAGCAGGGACTAGCTTAGAGCCTGGAGACCTTCCACGCACCAGCTCAAAGCGAGACTTATCGCTTTGATTGAGCTTGGTGGTGCGATAAGCCCACACCATTTCCTTCACCATGGTTTGGGCAACCCCTCCACTGACACACGCCATCTGAATGACCCTCTTGACTAAGCGGTTGGCCCTCTCACAAAGACCATTCCCCTGTGGGTTGTACAAAGAAGTGCGATGATGCACTACCCCACTCTTGGTAAGAAAGGTTTGCATGTCACGTGAAGTTAGCTGATTACCATTGTCAGTGATGATGACAGAGGGGAAACCTTCTTTGTGGAATAAACAATTCAAAAAGGCAATAGTGCTCTCTGTGGTGATGTCCCTAGTAAATTTCACACTCAGCCATTTGGAAAAAACATCAATAACAACAATGGCAAACCTATCACGAGAAGGAAGCTCATCTACGGGTCCAATAAAGTCTAAACAAATGCTATGCCACGCTTTGCCTGGGTCCCTGATGTGACCCATCTCGGCCTTGGACCCTACTTTAAGCCTTTTCTCCCCTTCCTTGCACACAGAGCATTTCTCAACCCAGGAAGTCACCTGTTCATCAATACCTGGCAACCAAAAGTTAGCTTTGAGGCGACGTTGGGTTAAGGTCTGGCCCAAATGTCCCTCATGAGTGAGAGCTAAAAGTTTAGACCTTAAGCCAAAAGGTGGAACAAACCTGTCCCCCTTCATCAGAACATTGGCACCACACATGGACATCTCCTCCACAATTTTGACAAAAGGACGCACAGACATAAGCACACAACTTTCACGCGTGGCACCCAACTTAATAAGATCTATAACAGCTTTAAGAACATGGTCCGCATCCATCTCCCTGCGCCAATCTTCATAAGTAAAGGTTCCTCGCCAACCATCACCACATCTTGTACAGAAGCAACAGCACCATCCTCACTGGCGAGAGTAATTGGTGGACCATCCACCGTTTCCCACTTGAGGGACAACCTAGAGAGACAGTCTGCCTGGACGTTCTTCCAACCCTGAATTTGAGTGATCTCATATTGGTATTCTTGTAGCCTTGCCACGAGCCAAGCCAACCTCGCGGACCCTTTGCCTGCACCTTTTAAGCAATTGTCTCAAACATAAAGTTTTGTCAGAAAAACGCTGTACAAATTTAGAATAATATTCTATAAGGCCCATACAGAACCTCAAATGATCTTTATCCGTGGGTGCCGGGGCCAGCTCAATGGCGCTAAGTAAGTTCCTCTTAGGTTTTATCCCTAGTGCTGAAATTTCGTACTCAATCTGTTCCATTTCTCTTTGCGTAGAGTGAGACCAACCTCTGCAATCCTGTGCAGCACCGATTTCAGAACCTGGTTGTGTTCAACGACAGTCTTTCCAAACAAGAGGATATCATCCTGAAATAAAACGGCCTTATCAATGCCCTTGAAGATTTCCATGACCTTGCGCTGAAACACACTAGCCGCTGATGACAACCCGAAAGGCAATCGTGTGAACTGAAATGTTCCTTCAGTGGTAATAAACGCCGTTAGATGCTTGGAACCCTCATGTAACTTTATTTGATGGTACGCACTCTTAAGGTCAAGCTTGGAGAAGAACCTAGCATCTTTCAAGGTGAAGACCAGCTCGCCTACATTGGGCAAAGGAAAAGTGTCTGCGACTACGCACTTGTTCAAAGACCTCAAGTCTACGCAAAACCTGAACTTGCCATCGGCCTTCTTGGTGATCACAACCGGAGATACCCAACAATAGGCTTCTACCAGCTCAATCACCCCACCATCCAACATCTCCTTTATGAGAGACATCACCTCATCCCTCACCACTAAGGGTACCCTCCTCAATTTGTGCTGGACTGGTAAGGCGTCCTCCTTAACACTATTTTGTGGACATATCCTTTAAGTAACCCTAACTCTCCCTTAAAAACCACATCAGCCTCTTTAAGAATGTCTTCCAGACTCTCATCATCCACCACCATGACTTGTGAGGGCGCCCTGGGATTCACTATAATGTGAAGATCATACTGGTTGATCCAACCTGAAATGGGGGGCACGTCCTCTGCCACGTACACCTTGCCTCTAGTGGATCTATTGAAGAATACGATCTGAGCTTCGAAATAACCTAACAAGTCTATGGACTCCCCCTGATAACCAGCAGGTGATATATCTTTGGGCAGCAATGACCTTCCTCCCCAATCATGCTCACACATTTTCTTAGGAATAATGGTGTACCTGGACCCAGTGTCTACCATTAAGGAAACTTGTTGCCCGTCGACCAAAAACAGAGCCTTAGGTCTGTTTCTCCTTTTATCATTGTCAATAAGGTCATCATCATCATCAACACTAAGTATCCTGTCATTTTGATCCTTTTTCCAAACCCCACTATCTTGAACAAGGGATACTCTAGGACGTGATTTGGTTTTGCACATCCTAGCAAAATGTCCCAACCGACCACATTTAAGGCATTCTTTGTTTGTAGCAAAGTGGAATTTAGAATCAGAAGTATGCCCACTGCTACCACACCTAGAGCAGGATTTTGCAGGCGGTTTGGTGAAGGTACTTTTCTTGCTAGTACATTTGTTTTTGTTCTTAAGTAGTGCTACACTACTAGCATCATCTCGTTGATCACTCCCTTCACACGCATAGTTATCAGAAATTTCTGCAATGTCATGGCTGGGATTGCGTTTCTGTAGTTCCTTCATACAACACTCAGATTGTTCTATGACCTTTGCTAAGTCAATGGCTACTTTTAACGTAGGATTTTTGGCCGCCCATAACCTTTCTTGGATCTTTTTGTTGTTACACTGAACAATCAATTGGTCTCTTATTAATTCATCAGCCATGGCGCCAAAATTACACTTTATCGAAAGTTCTCTCAACCTGGCAACAAACTCGTCGATAGATTATTCGCTCTTTTGATGGTGGGTGTAAAATTTGTAACGATTCATCACTAAATTTTCTTATTTCGCATATCTAACTTTGAGCCTACACACTGCTTCCTTATATTTGCCTGGCACAGGTTCCCCATTGGCTTGTAATGCTTGCGGGAGATATCTGAAAATACGTTGGCCCTCCTTACCTAGAGTACTGAGTAAAAGTGCCTTTTTCCTTTGGGCACTGAATTCTTGGCCGTCTAAGGCATCTAAATTATTTTCAAAGATGATAATCCAGTCGACCCAAGATGTGGAAGGAGTATCAGGTTGCTGCAAAAAATTAGGAGGTGGCACAACAGAAACTTGTGGAGCAGACATAATATTAGATAAGGATAATAAATACAATAGAGATACTTTAAATATAACGCCATGGAGCGACGCTGGAGAGAGGTGTGCACATCACCGTGAGTAACGTGCAATTAAAGGTGAGTGTGTCACAGAAGACACACTTGGAAGCAGGCTCCAATTGAGTGACACGCAGGCAAAAGGACAGTGTGTGTCAATGGAAGGAAAGTAAATGCAGTATAAACTGTAAAATACCTGAGGTGTGCGTGTCACCATTAAAACACGTAGACGCCGAGAATGTCAAACTAGGACATGAGGATACTTGCGGTGTGCTTGTCACTGTTAGGACCTCTGTCTCCTTTCTCTCGCTCCGCTTTCCTCTCCGTTTTCACTCGTTTTTACCCTCACTTTAATCTCTTTTCTGCACTCCTCTGCTTTTCTGCGCTTTTCTGCTTTATTCCACTTCTATTTCCTTTTATTCCTCCTTATTCCTCCTTTATTCCTCCTTTCCCTTTCCCGCCCGTCTTCCCCGCCGCTGCTGCTCCCGCGGCCCCTCCCCCCCAGCACGACCAGCACGACCGGCCCAATCCAGCTCCCCTCCCCGCTCCCGCCTTCCAGCTGTCCAGCCCTCCCCGACCCCTACTTGATGGCGGCCGCGCTCAGCGGGCGTGCCAAAGGCAAGCCCTTCTGCGCCCGTTCGCGACCAGTGCTAGGAACCCTGGACCTCCGCACCACCAACGCTACGACCCAGCGGCACTCCACACACTCAACCCAGGCCGCAACAACAACTGCAAGCTAGCATCACCAGCCAACACCCACGGACCCTTCAGCTGTCACCGCTGCCGGCACACCTGCAGCACCACCAAGAACACCGACCCAGCACAACCCGCCCGCAAGAACACACCCGAACCGAAGACCCTGCAATGTATCCTCCTCAACATCAGATCACTCCACAAACACGCCACCGAAATCTGGGACCTCCTCGACAGCACCACCCCGGACGTAGCATTCTTCACCGAAACCTGGACCAACACCACCTCGGGACCGGACATCGCCATCGCCATTCCCCAAGGATACAAGATCTCCAAGAAGGACCGCCCCACCCGCCCGGGAGGAGGAATCACCATCGTCCACAAATCCACCCTCCGCCTGAGCACACTCCCCGACGAGCCAACAGACCTGATGGAACACCTTCACTTCAAGATACTGGCCAGCCCTACCACCACCCTCCGGGGAACCCTCATCTACCGACCCCCTGGACCCTGCGGACCCTTCGCCAACTCCCTCACGGACATCATCTCCCCGCATGCCATCGCATCCACCAACTACACCCTGCTGGGAGACCTCAACTTCCACCTCGACAACCAACTGGACCCCAACACCACATCCCTCCTGGACAACCTCCACAACATTAGACTCCGCCAGATCGTGACCGAACCCACGCACTCAGCAGGACACACCCTCGACCCCCTCTTCACAACAGGAAACTCCATCACTTTCAGCCACACCACCAAACTCCCGTGGACAGACCACCCATGCATCCACTTCACCTTCAGAACACCCACCATCCACAGACACCAGCACCTGCTCCCACGAAGAAACTGGACCAAAATCACCAACGACCAGCTCACCTCCTCACTCAGCAACTCCACCCCAACCATCGCGGAAGACGACGACCCCAACACCGCAGCCCGAACTCTGCACAGATGGATCTCCGACAGCGCCAACACCATAGCCCCCCTCAAGAAAAACAACAACACTCACGCCAAGAAAGCCAGATGGTTTACCACCAAACTTCGGTAGTCCAGACGCACGTGCCGCCGCCTCGAAAAGGCCTGGAGGAACTCCAAATCCACAGAGGCCCACAACGACTTCAGAGCCGCCACCAACACCCACCACCAACTCATCAGAAAAATGAGAAAAAAGCAATTGAAGACAGAATCTCCACACATGCGCACAACAGCAAAGAACCCTTCAGCATCATCAAGGAGTTCGCCCAACCCACCAGCGAATCTACTGACATCCCTCCCTCACAAGACCTCTGCAACAAACTCAGCACCTTCTTCCACCTCAAAATCAAGAAAATTTACGACAACTTCAACGAAGACAACCAACACACTGAACCCTCACCAGCCACCCCGACACCCTGAAGCCAACGATTGACAACTGGACAGCCCTCACCACCGAAGACTCACTGAAGACTATGAAGTCAATCCACTACGGGGCCCCCACGGACCGCTGCCCCCACCACATCTTCAACAGAGCCGCCGAAACCATCGCACCCATGCTCCGCCACACCATCAACCGCTCCCTGACGAACGCCTCGTTCCCCGACGACTGGAAACACGCCGAGATCAACCCCCTCCTGAAGAAGCCCTCGGCGCACCCCACCGACCTCAAGAACTACAGACCCATCTCCCTGCTCCCGTTCCCAGCTAAAGTCATTGAGAAAGCCATCAACAGCCAACTCGCCACCTTCATCGAAGAGCACAGCATCCTCGACTCCTCCCAATCCGGCTTCAGAAAAAAACACAGAACAGAAACCGCCCTCCTCGCCGCAACAGACGACATCCGCTCCCTACTGGACAGAGGAGAAACAGTAGCCCTCATCCTCCTCGACCTCTCAGCGGCATTCGACACAGTCTCTCACCGCACCCTAATACGCAGACTCCACGACGCAGGGATCCGGGACAAGGCCCTCAACTGGATCCACTCCTTCATCTCCGGCAGAACGCAGCGGGTCAGACTCCCCGCTTTCCTCCCGGACCCTACACCAACCACCTGCGGAGTCCCCCAGGGGTCCTCCCTCAGCCCCACGCTCTTCAACGTCTACATGGCTCCGCTCGCCCCCATCGTCAGAACCTACGGACTCAACATTGTGTCATACGCAGACGACACCCAACTCATCCTCTCCTTATCCAACGAACCCCAAAACTGCCAGACACAACTTTCAAGAAGGCATGGAAGCCGTCGCCAAATGGATGAAAAGCAGCTGCCTACAACTCAACACCGACAAAACAGAAGTACTCATCATGGGCCCAAACCCCGACGCCTGGAACGACACATGGTGGCTCCCTGCCCTCGGAAGCCCACCCACCCCCACGGACCACGCACGCAACTTCGGAATCATCCTGGACGCTGAGCTCAAAATGGACTGCCAGATCAACTCCGTCGCATCCTCCTGCTTCCACACCCTCCGCCTCCTACGTAAGACCTTCAAATGGATCCCTCTCGAGCACAGAAAGACCGTCACTCACGCCCTCGTCACCAGCAGACTCGACAACGGCAACGCACTCTATGCCGGAATAAACAAAAACCTCACCCGCAAGCTACAAAACATCCAGAACGCAGCCGCAAGACTGGTCCTCAACCTGCCAAGACACTGCCACATCTCCCAGCACCTGCGCACACTCCACTGGCTCACCATCAAGGCTAGAATCACCTTCAAGATTCTCACCCACGCACACAAGGCCCTCCACGACACCGGACAAGCATACCTGAACAGCCGACTCAATTTCCACGCACCCAAAGGACCCTACGATCAGCCCAGCTCTCCTACGCCTTGGTCCCCCGCACCAGAAAGACCAGATCGGGAGGCCGCTCCTTCTCCTTCCTCGCAGCCAGAGCCTGGAACGCCCTTCCGCTCCAACACAGACAGACAACATCGCTCCCCATCTTCGCGAGAAACCTCAAAACCTGGCTCTTCGACAGACCCCCTCCTTGATGGACTGGAACCTGCACCCCCCCCAGCGCCTTGAGACCCTTACGGGTGAGTAGTCGTGCTTAACAAACACCTGATTGATTGATTGATTGACACCAATTCTGATGTGCAGAAGAACCTGCAAGCAGGACATGCTGCCTGACATGCGGAGGAAGCGCACTCCGCACAACTGGAGTGAAATTGGCCCAAAAAATGGCCGCCGTACGAACTGCGTGATGACGTTGAGTGTGATGAGCTGTACCAGTGACTTGCCAAACGTGCAGGCACAATCCCACTGGTAAAGATGGCCACCGTGTGTGGACACGTAATGACATACATTGAGACAAGCTGGCAGGGTGACATCACGGGAGCCTCACAGGAGACTGCATAGTGCCAATATCGGCCACACTCACCAGCCCTCCCACAGCAACATACATGTAACGTAAATAAGCAGACAAGACAACTTTTTGGTGGGAAAAAATTGCTGCAGGTTTATTAGCATACAAATATGCCAACATGGTGGGTTATCTTACAGGCGATCCAAAGCCAAGCCGCCCCTCGCGGCCTACCACCTGATGGGCCAACTTGCACCGTGGTCTTAGCCAATCGGTGCTTAGCGGTTGTGGTGAGAGGATAGCCCCTCCCCCTTCCGGTGAACCATCTGTCCACCCTATTACTCACGCACCCCCCTATGAGGGACGGAGCGTTCAAGCGACCCCCGGTTGTACAGGTTTCCAACCGCCCATAGGACAGACGGGGCGCCGTCGCACCCCAGGGTCCACCGCACAGACTTCCTGGGGATATTAGGCCTCAGCACCCTTTGTGCTCGTGAAGAGGGTACCCCTGAGTACCTTTCCGCCTCTAGGATCGCCCTGTAACTCCGCCTGCAACACAAATAAAGAGGATTAGAAGAACCTTCCCCCCCACCCTGAGTACGCCGGGTAAGCGGTAGGGAGGGAAACGAAGTCTGGGTGAGGGTCAAAGAGGCCGCCAGGTGGGCGGGGGAGGCATATATACCTCTCCCCCACCTCGGCCGGAAGTGACGCGCGGGACCCCGAAGGGGTCACTGGACACTAGGCTGTCCAGTGTGCCATCCTGTGGCACTAAAGGGTCCGCCCTCTTATGAGGGTTCCCTGCGGGGACGTGTCGGTCAGCCCGCAGAAGTTCAAAGAAGGTTCTCACCTCTCTTATTGTCTGGAAACATTTTGTGAGCGAGTTCAGAGGGTCTCGATCGATGATGACGGAGGAATGTGCTCCGAAGAGTCCGCTGCTGGGGTCCGCCGAGGAAAACTGCAGGAAAACTGTGCACGAAGCTGCAAGGATTCTCCTGGCCAGCGCAAAAACAATCGTCGCCAAAATCTGTTGCGAAGTACGCACACTAGACGCTTCAGTAAGGTGAGAAACGCCAACTTTATTAGAGCCAGCAGCGTAACGGACACTTCTCAGCTGACCAGGGAGCCAACTGACATAACAGGAATGTTCACGCAGGAACAACACCAGAATGTCAATACAGGATTTTAGATGGGCAGGGGAACAGGGGTAACAAAGGAAGGGCTAAAGCATGCATCATAAGTACAACAGTTAGTCTATCAATGCTGGCAGGACAGTGTCTGTAGATTTTAAGGACAGTGTCTGTATGCTGTAAGGACAATGTCTGTATATGGTAAGGACAGTGTCTGCACATGGTAAGGATAGCCAATCAATGCTGGCAGGACAGTGTCTGTAGATTGGAAGGACAGTGTCTGCACATGGTAAAGTTAGTCTGTCAGTGCTGGCAGGACAGTGTCTGTATGCTGTGAGGACAGTGTCCGTATGCTGTGAGGACAGTGTCTGTTTATGGTAAGGACAGTGTCTGCACATGGTAAGGTTAGTCTGTCAGTGCTGGCAGGACAGTGTCTGTATGCTGTGAGGACAGTGTCCGTATGCTGTGAGGACAGTGTCTGTTTATGGTAAGGACAGTGTCTGCACATGGTAAGGTTAGTCTGTCAGTGCTGGAAGGACAGTGTCTGTATGCTGTGAGGACAGTATGCCCATACTGCAGGGGCAGCCGCTGAGTGCCAGTGCATGTTGTATTTCTGTGAAAGTGGGCGGTGCTGCAGATATGCTGTGGGCACAGCCCTGATACAAGGCTCTGGCAGTCCAGGAGCAGAGAGGCCCTTAGGCCAGGGGCAGGTCACCTGCCTGTCCTGGGGCAGAGATGCTTCTGCAAAGGCCATGGCATGCCCTTCTGATGCGGGCAGCCGAGCCTGGGCACCAGAACCGAGGGACGGGATGGAGCTATTTGAAGCCAGTGACAAACACACAGACTCAGGGCACCGGGCCAGGCTCCGTGCCCCCTCTGGAGTACTTGGCACCGTTTCCTGTCCCTCTGTGCCCCGCCGTGCGCCTGCCAGCTTGGCAGAAGGGGGCTTCATTATGGTGATTGATACCTTCAGCTCCGAACACGCCGTGGGGGCGAGGCGACTGTGAAGGGGGCATTAATGGGGAAAGAACCGACACTGCACTGCCAGGCTGAGTGCCCTCTCGCTCACTGCTGGGCTCAGTACCCGCGCTCTCTCTTATTGCCAAGCTCAGGCTCTCTCACTGCCAGGACCAGTGCCCACTCCCTTTCCATGCCAAGCTGAGGGCTCTCTCTCACTACCACGTCAGTGCCCTCTGTTTGCATGCCGGATCCTCCCTCTCACTACATGGTTCAGTGCCCTGTCCCTTCATGCCAGGCTCAGTGCCAGGCTCTCTCTTTCAGCACCAAGCTCAGAAATGTGTCGTAACGCCAAGTCGTGTTCCCTCACCCTCCATGTCAGACTTTCTCAGTGCGCGCTCAGAACCTCTCTCACCCTCAGGCTCAGTGTCATCTCTCACTGTTCCGGACCCTCTCTCACGCTGCCATGCGGAGTGCCTTCTGTTCTGACACTGCAAGGCTCAGTGACCCGCTCTCTCACTGCCAGGCTCAGTGTCCTCACTCACGCTGCCATGCGCAGTGCCTTCTATGACACTGCAAGGCTCAGTGACCCGCTCTCTCACTGCCAGGCTCAGTGTACTCTCTCACGCTGCCATGCGGAGTGCCTTCTGACACTGCAAGGCTCAGTGACCCCCTCTCTCACACTGCCACGCACAGTGGCTTCTATGACACTGCAAGGTTCAGTGACCCGCTCTCTCACTGCCAGGCTCAGTGTCCTCTCTCACGCTGCCATGCGGAGTGCCTTCTATGACACTGCAAGGCTCAGTGACCCGCTCTCTCACTGCCAGGCTCAGTGTCCTCACTCACGCTGCCATGCGCAGTGCCTTCTATGACACTGCAAGGCTCAGTGACCCGCTCTCTCACTGCCAGGCTCAGTGTCCTCTCTCACGCTGCCATGCGCAGTGCCTTCTATGACATTGCAAGGCTCAGTGACCCGCTCTCTCACACTGCCACGCACAGTGGCTTCTATGACACTGCAAGGTTCAGTGACCCGCTCTCTCACTGCCAGGCTCAGTGTCCTCTCTCACGCTGCCATGCGCAGTGCCTTCTATGACATTGCAAGGCTCAGTGACCCGCTCTCTCACTGCCAGGCTCAGTGTCCTCTCTCACGCTGCCAGCGCAGTGCCTTCTATGACACTGCGAGGCTCAGTGACCCGCTCTCTCACTGCCAGGCTCAGTGTCCTCTCTCACGCTGCCATGCGCAGTGCCTTCTATGACGCTGCGAGGCTCAGTGACCCGCTCTCTCACTGCCAGGCTCAGTGTCCTCTCTCACGCTGCCATGCGCAGTGCCTTCTATGACGCTGCAAGGCTCAGTGACCCGCTCTCTCACTGCCAGGCTCAGTGTCCTCTCTCACGCTGCCATGCGCAGTGCCTTCTATGACGCTGCGAGGCTCAGTGACCCGCGCTCTCACTGCCAGGCTCAGTGTCCTCTCTCACGCTGCCATGACTTTTTAAGGCGGTTGTACCCAAAGTCCGGAGGGTACGAGCGGGTGGGCGCATGTTCTCTTATAATGCGACAACCTTATGGAACAAACTCCCGCTCCACCTACGCTCTCTGACACACCATCTCACATTCAGAAAGCAATTAAAAACCTGGCTCTGCCAGAATATGGCATAAACTGTTCTCCGGTAGTGGCCACAGCCAGCGCTGGGACGCCTGAGGGTAGCCATGCGCTATATCAAGTTTATATTAATAATAATAATAATAATAATGCCAGTGCCATCTATGACGCTGCGAGGCTCAGTGACCCGCTCTCTCACTGCCAGGCTCAGTGTCCTCTCTCACGCTGCCATGCGCAGTGCCTTCTATGACGCTGCGAGGCTCAGTGACCCGCTCTCTCACTGCCAGGCTCAGTGTCCTGTCTCACACTGCCATGCGGAGTGCCTTCTATGACACTGCAAGGCTCAGTGACCCGCTCTCTCACTGCCAGACTCAGTGTCCTCTCTCACGCTGCCATGCGCAGTGCCTTCTATGACACTGCAAGGCTCAGTGACCCGCTCTCTCACTGCCAGACTCAGTGTCCTCTCACGCTGCCATGCGGAGTGCCTTCTGACACTGCAAGGCTCAGTGACCCCCTCTCTCACACTGCCACGCACAGTGGCTTCTATGACACTGCAAGGTTCAGTGACCCGCTCTCTCACTGCCAGGCTCAGTGTCCTCTCTCATGCTGCCATGCGGAGTGCCTTCTGACACTGCAAGGCTCAGTGACCCTCTCTCTCACACTGCCACGCACAGTGGCTTCTATGACACTGCAAGGTTCAGTGACCCGCTCTCTCACTGCCAGGCTCAGTGTCCTCTCTCACGCTGCCATGCGCAGTGCCTTCTGACACTGTAAGGCTCAGTGACCTGCTCTCTCACTGCCAGGCTCAGTGTCCTCTCTCACGCTGCCATGCGGAGTGCCTTCTGACACTGCAAGGCTCAGTGACCCCCTCTCTCACACTGCCACGCACAGTGGCTTCTATGACACTGCAAGGTTCAGTGACCCGCTCTCTCACTGCCAGGCTCAGTGTCCTCTCTCACGCTGCCATGCGCAGTGCCTTCTATGACATTGCAAGGCTCAGTGACCCGCTCTCTCACTGCCAGGCTCAGTGTCCTCTCTCATGCTGCCAGCGCAGTGGCTTCTATGACACTGCAAGGCTCAGTGACCCGCTCTCTCACTGCCAGGCTCAGTGTCCTCTCTCACGCTGCCATGCGCAGTGCCTTCTATGACGCTGCGTGGCTCAGTGACCCGCTCTCTCACTGCCAGGCTCAGTGTCCTCTCTCACGCTGCCATGCGCAGTGCCTTCTATGACGCTGCGAGGCTCAGTGACCCGCTCTCTCACTGCCAGGCTCAGTGTCCTCTCTCACGCTGCCAGCGCAGTGGCTTCTATGACACTGCAAGGCTCAGTGACCCGCTCTCTCACTGCCAGGCTCAGTGTCCTCTCTCACGCTGCCATGCGCAGTGCCTTCTATGACGCTGCGAGGCTCAGTGACCCGCTCTCTCACTGCCAGGCTCAGTGTCCTCTCTCATGCTGCCAGCGCAGTGGCTTCTATGACACTGTAAGGCTCAGTGACCCGCTCTCTCACTGCCAGGCTCAGTGTCCTCTCTCACGCTGCCCTGCGCAGTGCCTTCTATGACACTGCGAGGCTCAGTGACCCGCGTTCTCACTGCCAGGCTCAGTGTACTCTCTCACGCTGCCATGCGGAGTGCCTTCTGACACTGCAAGGCTCAGTGACCCCTCTCTCACACTGCCACGCACAGTGGCTTCTATGACACTGCAAGGTTCAATGACCCGCTCTCTCACTGCCAGGCTCAGTGTCCTCTCTCACGCTGCCATGCGCAGTGCCTTCTATGACATTGCAAGGCTCAGTGACCCGCTCTCTCACTGCCAGGCTCAGTGTCCTCTCTCACGCTGCCATGCACAGTGCCTTCTATGACGCTGCGAGGCTCAGTGACCCGCTCTCTCACTGCCAGGCTCAGTGTCCTCTCTCACGCTGCCATGCGCAGTGCCTTCTATGACGCTGCGAGGCTCAGTGACCCGCTCTCTCACTGCCAGGCTCAGTGTCCTCTCTCACGCTGCCAGCGCAGTGGCTTCTATGACACTGCAAGGCTCAGTGACCCGCTCTCTCACTGCCAGGCTCAGTGTCCTCTCTCACGCTGCCATGCGCAGTGCCTTCTATGACGCTGCGAGGCTCAGTGACCCGCTCTCTCACTGCCAGGCTCAGTGTCCTCTCTCATGCTGCCAGCGCAGTGGCTTCTATGACACTGCAAGGCTCAGTGACCCGCTCTCTCACTGCCAGGCTCAGTGTCCTCTCTCACGCTGCCCTGCGCAGTGCCTTCTATGACACTGCGAGGCTCAGTGACCCGCGTTCTCACTGCCAGGCTCATTGTACTCTCTCACGCTGCCATGCGGAGTGCCTTCTGACACTGCAAGGCTCAGTGACCCCCTCTCTCACACTGCCACGCACAGTGGCTTCTATGACACTGCAAGGTTCAATGACCCGCTCTCTCACTGCCAGGCTCAGTGTCCTCTCTCACGCTGCCATGCGCAGTGCCTTCTATGACATTGCAAGGCTCAGTGACCCGCTCTCTCACTGCCAGGCTCAGTGTCCTCTCTCACGCTGCCAGCGCAGTGCCTTCTATGACACTGCAAGGCTCAGTGACCCGCTCTCTCACTGCCAGGCTCAGTGTCCTCTCTCACGCTGCCATGCGCAGTGCCTTCTATGACGCTGCGAGGCTCAGTGACCCGCTCTCTCACTGCCAGGCTCAGTGTCCTCTCTCACGCTGCCATGCGCAGTGCCTTCTATGACGCTGCGAGGCTCAGTGACCCGCGCTCTCACTGCCAGGCTCAGTGTCCTCTCTCACGCTGCCATGACTTTTTAAGGCGGTTGTACCCAAAGTCCGGAGGGTACGAGCGGGTGGGCGCATGTTCTCTTATAATGCGACAACCTTATGGAACAAACTCCCGCTCCACCTACGCTCTCTGACACACCATCTCACATTCAGAAAGCAATTAAAAACCTGGCTCTGCCAGAATATGGCATAAACTGTTCTCCGGTAGTGGCCACAGCCAGCGCTGGGACGCCTGAGGGTAGCCATGCGCTATATCAAGTTCATATTAATAATAATAATAATAATAATAATAATGCCAGTGCCATCTATGACGCTGCGAGGCTCAGTGACCCGCTCTCTCACTGCCAGGCTCAGTGTCCTCTCTCACGCTGCCATGCGCAGTGCCATCTATGACGCTGCGAGGCTCAGTGACCCGCTCTCTCACTGCCAGGCTCAGTGTCCTCTCTCACGCTGCCATGCGCAGTGCCATCTATGACGCTGCGAGGCTCAGTGACCCGCTCTCTCACTGCCAGGCTCAGTGTCCTCTCTCACGCTGCCATGCACAGTGCCATCTATGACGCTGCGAGGCTCAGTGACCCGCTCTCTCACTGCCAGGCTCAGTGTCCTCTCTCACGCTGCCATGCGCAGTGCCATCTATGACGCTGCGAGGCTCAGTGACCCGCTCTCTCACTGCCAGGCTCAGTGTCTTCTCTCACGCTGCCATGCGGAGTGCCTTCTGACACTGCAAGGTTCAGTGACCCGCTCTCTCACTGCCAGGCTCAGTGTCCTCTCTCACGCTGCCATGCACAGTGCGTTCTATTACACTGCAAGGCTCAGTGACCCGCTCTCTCACTGCCAGGCTCAGTGTCTTCTCTCACGCTGCCATGCACAGTGCCTTCTATGACACTGCAAGGCTCAGTGACCCGCTCTCTCACTGCCAGGCTCAGTGTCCTGTCTCACACTGTCATGCGCAGTGCCTTCTGACACTGCAAGGCTCAGTGACCCGCTCTCTCACTGCCAGGCTCAGTGTCCTCTCTCACGCTGCCATGCGGAGTGCCTTCTGACACTGCAAGGTTCAGTGACCCGCTCTCTCACTGCCAGGCTCAGTGTCCTCTCTCACGCTGCTAATCACAGTGCCTTCTATGACACTGCAAGGCTCAGTGACCCGCTCTCTCACTGCCAGGCTCAGTGTCCTGTCTCACACTGTCATGCGCAGTGCCTTCTATGACACTGCAAGGCTCAGTGACCCGCTCTCTCACTGCCAGGCTCAGTGTCCTGTCTCACACTGTCATGCGCAGTGCCTTCTGACACTGCAAGGCTCAGTGACCCGCTCTCTCACTGCCAGGCTCAGTGTCCTCTCTCACACTGCCATGTGCAGTGCCTTCTGACACTGCAAGGTTCAGTGACCCGCTCTCTCACTGCCAGGCTCAGTGTCCTCTCTCACGCTGCTAATCACAGTGCCTTCTATGACACTGCAAGGCTCAGTGACCCGCTCTCTCACTGCCAGGCTCAGTGTCCTGTCTCACACTGTCATGCGCAGTGCCTTCTATGACACTGCAAGGCTCAGTGACCCGCTCTCTCACTGCCAGGCTCAGTGTCCTGTCTCACACTGTCATGCGCAGTGCCTTCAGACACTGCAAGGCTCAGTGACCCGCTCTCTCACTGCCAGGCTCAGTGTCCTCTCTCACACTGCCATGCGCAGTGCCTTCTATGACACTGCAAGGCTCAGTGACCCCCTCTCTCATACTGCCATGCACAGTGTACTCTGTTACTGAGAGATGAAGAGCCCCCTCTCTCAATTGTAAACTCTCAATTTCACTGTCAGGTTCAGTGCACTCTGTCACTGTCTGGCTCCGTTCTCTCTCTCTCTCTCTCTGTGCAGTTTCTCTCCATCCCTGTTTTGCTGCCAGCTCAGTGGCTACAATCTCTCTCTACATCCACACCTTGCTCAGATCCTCTCTCACTG